>NDXB01008294.1:40589-60035 GCA_002631895.1 Agapornis roseicollis
TTTTTTTTTTTTTTTTTTTGAAATGCTTTCAAGCAGAAAGAGGAGGAGCTGTGTTAACCCACCTCCAAGCTCAGGCCCATATGAAGTTTTGTATTTTCTATTTCCATCAGCACTTACAAGCATAACAGAAAAAAATGAGTCAGACTAGGAATTTGACATAATATTTTCCCATGTACTCTCTCTCTTCAGGAAAACACAACAAGGCACAAAGTATTTTAGTTTCAGAAATGTTCAGCCAAACTAAACCACAGAAGAGTCTGCGATTTTTATCTCAGCCATCTGCTTGGTTTATAAGCAAAGAATGTTCAATATACTGTGATAAATTCAAAGCCTTCGATCTGTCTCCCATCAGAATTAAAATGTGAATGTTCAGTGCAAAAAATGGGAAAAACACTAAATTTCCATTAATTCCTGAAGTGGCCAAACAACTTTAACCACAGTCTAAAACAGAGCATCATGCCCAGTTTTCTTTATTCTTATAGTCAGAACTACAGAAATCATACAGCCACAGCTCCTATTACCACTTAAAAATGAAGGTTTCTCAGAATTCGGCAAATATTTATCATATAATTTTTAGCAGTCTGAAGTCAAATGCACACCACCATATTCTCTCCAGAAAAGGAAAGCATAGCTAATACATTATTACTTGCACACGCTCTCTTTCATTATTCACTCTCTATAAGAAAGCATGGACATGCACAATTGCTAGTCCAACCTCCAGCAGTAATGGTATTCATCAGTAATCTTGTGAGCCTTTACAATGGCCCTACTACTTGACTTCAATCAGCTGTAAAGCTCCTTTATTCTGTTATCACATCAGTGTGAGGGAATGAATGCCATGGATTGAATGCCCTCCTAAAGGAGCGCAGTCATGCTCTTAGAATAGCAATGAGCTTCATCTGACACTGCTCAACACATTCTTTCACACTCCCTCACTCTTGCAGAGGAATGCATGCATGACAAAAATAAATATCTGTTGAGTGCAAATGCTAAGAAACATATCTACAGAATGATATACTAAATAGAGCATATCACAGTTTAATAGGAAGAGTTGGAAGTGGATATAAAGGATGCAATTAATAGACTTAACTGGCAGCAGTTGTATTCCATTTGTCAGAAGAACGGGATAGACAGAATAATTATTCTTCTAGTAAGAAAGATACTCAGAATTTCAATGCAGAATGTCTCATCTTCTCCTTAAGTTCTTTTTATTTGTGCTGATGCAAGTATCTAAGCAAAGACTTGGTCTTTCATATTTCAATAAAGAGAAGAAAACAAGAAAAAAGGGTAACTGTTGATACTCTTAAGTAGAATATTCTGTAGTTCAGTCTGTCTTTTCCCTATTTACTGTCATGCATATTAGCTTTAGCCAAAACAAGCAGTTTAGTCCAATATGAAATATCTATTAGTATGCCTCCAGAATCTAGATGACCATATTGACAAAGTTATCAAACAACTCCATCAAGAAACTGAATTATCATTCATAATTGCTTTTAGGACTTACTCAAAGTTTAATTTGCTTTTATTTCTGCAATTTTGAATACATCATCAACACTCCACCATGAAAGCAAGCTAAGAATAACAAAAGTGCATCGTTATAGCTCAAGTATATTGGTGAATTTTCAGTAATAAACGCATTATTAAATGCTTTTCAAAAAATTGTATTTCCACAGTTAGTTATAATAAACTTGTCTTTCTGACCAGCTATGAAACAGTTTATTCTCTAGAAAGATTATTCTACTATTTTTAAAACATTTCAATCAAAATGATGCTGAAAAATAAAAGAAAGTGTCTGAAAGGAAGGAAGATAACAGAATGCAGCAACTATCCTCACTCTTCTTTGGGAGAGTATCTTTTAAATTAACACTAAGCTGCAAATCCATTCATTCTGAAAATTTTATATTTCATAATCTCAAACCTAATCTATTTACGCTTCTCTTTCCTTACTAAAATACTCTGACTTTTCCCCCTCCATTAATTTTTTTTGTATTAAAAACATATAATCTTCCCTGCACGTGAGCTTATTTAAATTCCCGTGCTGTTTTGTTAAGGATGAAGAGAAATGATGGTGCTGTGGACTGTGAAATGCCTTTGTGTTACTTGACCAGAAGCAAATTATTTCAAAAGTGTGGTACACTCTAAAGTCCATTTTAGAGCGAACTGGAATACAGCGAAATCTTTCTGCTGTGAAGTATCTGTCAGCATCAACTCCTGCTTGGAGAAGCACAGAAAAAATACTGTGCCCATGCTCAGGATTAAGGCACTGATGTGGCAAGTGAATGGGGCCTCTGAACAGTATTTTGAGAACATGAACTGATATCTAGGAATACTGGATTTACATTAAAACATAATGAGTGACTCAGCCGATGACGTTTTCTTGAGGAACGACAATGATTCAGTGATATAAACAGCAACTTTTCCAGTCGGAATTTTAAATATTGTCTCCTGCACCTCTCAGTCATGCTTGCAAAAAGTTCAAAACTCAGGATGGAACTCTACAAAACACATTCCTCAGTGAAAGTACATAGCTAAAATTGCATCTGCAGTGGTGCTATAATTTAGTACATTGTAGTTTGGTGACACCCTTTCCAACTAATGTGAGGAAGATAAAGTATCAACAGAAATCAGCAAAGAGGTGATTTTCTTTTTAGTATATCAGAGAAATAAAACTTACAACTTGGTCAGCCCTGAAGTGATCATACAGTTGGACTAGATGATCACTGCCGGTCCCTTCCAACTGAAATATTGTATTCTATTATACTTACCATACCCTAAAAAAGTTATCATGCAGACACATGCAGGCAGTAAAACTGAATCAGTTCACACTTAGGAACAAGAAATGACTCCTTCAAACAAGGCCAGACAGCCATTCTCTGCCCTTTCTCACAACTGCAACACGGAACTGCTCAGCTCTCCATGCCTTGCTTAAGCTTAAGTATGTCCAATAAGCAATATGTTAAATTAAAACAAGGCCCTCCTCAAAGACATGGCAGAAGAAAGGAAAAGAATGGTGGCTGAGATAATACAAGTCCAAATCCCACACTGACAAGGGGAACAAGAAAGCACTCATAACTCACACTTGATTTCAGTAAATAACATTCAAAAGACCTAGCCTGTGCCAAGGTAGACTGCAAGAAGACAAGTGCTTGAAGAGCTGAAAACCTCTCAAGGTTGTTAACACACTGCTTACACAACAATAATGAACTCCTGGGTGTGGGCTTCAGGGTTACAGTGTAAGATTAAGCTTGTAGTTAACATAGATAACACCATATGCTTAGCACAGGTATGCATACTTCCATATGTGCTTCTCTTCAAATCTTCAAAATCTCTTTCTAATTATGAAGTTTTCTGAATCAGGATTTATTTATAATCTCCAAACCAACGAAGCAGAATAAAGGCCAAACAAACAAACAAAATAGAAAAAAAAACCCTGCACTGGTGAGTACAAACATTTCATGAAGATGTAACTCCACAACATGTACTCTTCTACTGATACTAGCAGAACTTCTGGAAATGTCACTAGGAAAAAAAATTCATAGCAACAAGCTGATTAACCTAAAAAAAACCCCTAAAGTGATAAAATGCACTATAGTTTAAATCATAAAAATATAAATTCAAACATGTCTATAAGGAAACAGATGCACATTACATTGTAATAGTGAAATGAGCAATTGGTAAATTGATCATTAAAAAGTCCTTTGCAGAGACTAAAACTTACTATGATAAAAGCACCTGCAACATTACTCTGACTTTGCATAATCTTCTGTTAATGACCTAGACCTAGCAATATGATAGAAAACCTAATAATGTGGGTTTAGTACTTCTATAAAGGAAAAAAATGGAAGAAAACCCAATTCAGAATGGTTTTAAATGCCTCAAAACCACAAAATAATTTCCTTATTTTGCCTTGATTTTACAACCAGTTCTTTAAGGGATCAAAGCATGTTAACACAACTTTTATTTAGAAAAGTTAAATACAAGACAACTCATTTCTCCTACACTTTGTTCCCCCTGCTCCCTCCCTGCTCCCCTGCTAGAGGAATAACATTAGTTTTTGCTAATGCTGTTAAACAACATAAATGTCTTGTTCATAGTAGAAAGCTATTATGTTTAAAAATAAAGAACTATTTATTTCCAAATGGATGTTCTCCTGGCATGTAAACCCATATAGGTTTACATGACTGATATTAATGATTTGTGAAGAATAAAATGCTTTTGATATGTCTTGTAAGAATGTGGACATAATGAGATATAAATTATGAAAAACTGGACTACTGGAAACACTAGAGGTCAAATCTGATGTTTGCTGAGACCAGGAAAAGGAAGAAATAAAACCAGAAGTAGATGAACAAAAAGCAGACCTTGTCTCTGTGAGCAATACTAACACCTGAAGGAAAACACCCTGTACTTTCAGTAAGTTTATGCACACAAAAAGGGCTACCAATAGGAATCCCATTAAAAAGTACAGTTTTGATTGCTTAGCTAATTAATGGATTAAATTCTTGGCATAACTGGAAAACAAGGACATAATTTGCCTATATAATACAAAACAGATGTTATCTAAAATATTTCTATCAATATTTTTCTTGACACTTCACTTTGCTCATTTCCTTGTCAGCAAATTGAACAATCTGCTAAACCAAACTGAATGAAGAGGCCACCTATCCTTGTGTACTTGGAGATACAAAATACAATGTAACCCTAAGGGAACTTCTTATCATCCTCTGGTATCTTGGCACAGAGATTTCTCAAGACAAATGTTAGAATCTGTTTCAATACCTAATGAGGGATTTTTCTCACACAAATTTGCTTGATCACGTTTTGAATCCCTATATGATTCAGGACACAGTCTTGTGGTGAAATGCTCCACAATTAAACTGTGTGCTGTGCAAAGAAGCACCTTAGAATCATAAAATCATAGAATAGTTAGGGTTGGAAAGGACCTTAAGATCATCTAGTTCCAACCCCCATGCCATAAGCAGGGACACCTCACACTAAACCAGGCCACCCAAGGCTTCATCCAACCTGGCCTTGAACACTGCCAGCGATGGAGCACTCACAACCTCCCTGGCCAACCCATTCCAGTGCCTCACCACCCTAACAGGAAAGAATTTCTTCCTTAGATACAATCTAAACCTCTCCTGTTTAAGTTTGGACCCATTACCCCTTGTCCTGTCACTACAGTCCCTAATGAAGAGCCTCTCCCCAGCATCCCTATAGGCCCCCTTCAGATACTAGAAGGCTGCTATGAGGTCTCCACGCAGCCTTCTCTTCAGGTTGAACAGCCCCAACTCTCTCAGCCTGTCTTCATACCAGAGATGCTCCAGTCCCCTGATCATCCTTCGTGGGCCTCCTCTGGACTTGTTCCAACAGCTCCATGTGCTTTTTATGTTGAGGACACCAGAACTGCACACAATACTGCAGGTGAGGTCTCACGAGAGCAGAGTAGAGGGGCAGGATCATCTCCTTTGACCTGCTGGTCACACTCCTTTTGATGTAGCCCAAGATATGATTGGCTTTCTGGGCTGCAAGCACACACTGTCAACTCATGTTCATTTTCTCATCAACCACCACCCCCAAGTCACACACCTTTTTCAATGTGACTAAACTTTTTCCTTTGTCACATGTACTTTGTTCACCTGCACTATATTTCTATCTTAACCTTCCCCCTCTTCCTCAGGATAAGGAGTCTTCAGAAGAAGCAGTTCTGAGTAGACTTCCTCTAACCGTGCCTCTCTCCATAGGAACACCACAGGTATACATAATGGCAAAATTAGGTTCTCGTATATTCTCCATTCTAACATCTTCACAGAAGAATTTTGACCTTGAGTTCTTGTTCCTAAGTAGCAACACACACTTCATGGTTAATGATCATGTACAAAAAATATAATTTCCTTTTTCTCCCCAAAACTTTCCCTGTCACTTTACACTTACATGAACAGGAATTTCAAGTGCCATTTTATTGCTGTCACTCTGTCTCAGAAGGTCTTTCTGCTTTTCTTGGTCCATAAATTTGCTTCCATACTTATTCTGAATGAGCTGTTATCAGCTGCAGGCTTTCTTACCCTGTTAGTCACCTTTTCCTGATCACTTGTGAAGATGCTAAATGACATGTTCAAATCTGAATATGTAACATTTATGTAATGTAGGAAAAGTACACATCTGTCTGCAATACTTTCTGTTTATCACCTTAAAAATTGTATTTTACTCTTAAAGCTTTCTACTTGTTACACTACCGGATAATACTCTTTTGTTCGGATATGAAAAAAGACAATCTGGTTTATTTCAACTTCATCTACTGTGCATTTAAAAATAACTGAATGGCTTTTTCTACAATTTATAAGCAACAGAGTAAGTTCCATCACAGTGAAAAAGGGAGAAATAATGTTATATCAAAATATATCATCCCACTAATATTTCCCAAGGGCTTACATTAATCATAGAATCATAAAATCATAGAATACTTAGGGTTAGAATTACATTGTCTTCTCTGAATTGATAACTCTTCAACAGCTGTATTATGTCAATACCAATAGCTCCAAAGATACTTTAACTGCACTTCACTATCCTGAAACATGTTTAGTATTTAAAAGAACCCAAACCTGTAATCTTCTCCCCTACAGTAATATTCCTGTGCAACTTTTCTTCAATTTCACATCTTAAGTCACCTCAACTATGTTTCCTCCCTGCTCACTGTCTCTGAAGTAATGTAATTCAACAGAAAGTAACAACAAATAAAGTAACTAAGTATATCTAGACTACCATAAAATGACATTTAGACATGCTGCCTTCTTTTATTTCTTATTTTTCCCCTCCATTGAAATAAAGCCAATTACACTTGACTGAATTTTACTTAAGAAAAAAAAAATCTAATAAAAGATGATACAAGACTTAGGGATTTTCAAAGACACAGGTTAAAAAAGATGTTTTAAAACACACAGACAATTCTGAGACAGAATCTGTAAAAAGAATGATCTCAAACAATGCTACAGGTGCTGTTGTTATTTTGTAGTCACTGCCAAACAATAACAAATTTGCCTGGAATTCTTAACAACTCCCTCTAAAAAAGAAATCTCCATTTTAGTCAGTACTTAAAACGACCACCACACACCAAAATGAGAAATCAACCTCTTGTAATGAACTTCTGTTTTAAAAATGGCTTAATCTGCGGTCTTAAAGATCACTGCACATTAAGATAACGTGGACTTTGTATGAGTCATTGCTAATCACACATCCTCACAACCAAAACTATATTTGATTGAAATGCTATATTAAAAAGTCTAGGAAATATGTACCTGTGTTCTTTTTTAAAGTATCAGCTGTAAGTTTATTTTAATTATTGTTGATGAGCAACTGGCATGATATGTGTTTTCCTGTTCATTTCTCAGAGTTACACATCAGTTTGCTGGTTAAATCTCTCTGAATGTTCTAATTTCTAAATCTTTTCCCTTTGACTGTGATCGATGCTTCCTTTCTGCTGAGGAAAAGGCATAAAAGGCATAAAACACTTACAAGCTCAAATGCTTAATGGGTTTATGAAGAAGAATGTTGTAAGAAGGATTGCTTTGACAGTTTGATTAGATTAACACAATCAATCTGTTTCAACAATATACACCACCCTTAAAAATACAGGTACTGCAGCTTTCTTAGTGCATGGTACCGCATTTAAATTGAAAGAACCAATATCACATCTTTTCAATGCAAAATGGGCCCCTCACTACAAGAAAGATACTGAGGTGCAATGAAGAAGGGCACCGAAGCTGGTGTAAGGTCTAGAGAACAAGACTTATGAGGAACAGATGAGGGAGCTGAGGTTGTTCAGCCTGGAGAAAAGAGATTCAGGGGAAACCTTAATGCTCTCTCCAACTACATGAAAGGAGGTTTCAGTGAGGTGAGTGTCAGTCTCTCCCGCCAAGTAACAAGTGATAGGACAACATGAAATGGTCTTCACCTGGAGAAGTTTTGATTGGATATTAGGAAAGATTTCTTCACTGAAAGGATTGTCAGGCGTTGAAGCAAGCTTCCCAGGAAAGTGGTTGAGTCACCATCCCTGGAGATATTTAAAAGGCATTTAGACAAGGTTTTTAGGGACAGGACACAGTTTAATGGTGGATTTGGAAGTGATAGGTTTATGGTGGGACTCGATCTTAAAAGTCTTTTTCAACCTAAATGATCCTATGTTTCTATAAATACAGTATGATCTATATTTTATAGTCTCATACTGTGCTGTAAATAAGAGTATATAATGCTGTAGTTCTGTCTTCTATCAGAAATATCCAGAAGATATGTCTGGATATCCAAAAGCATGTCTGGCAATTGTTAACAGGTCTGATTCAAAGAACTGCAGAAAAGGAACTGATCTGTTACATTTTTGCCTTCTTGAATTTGTTGTTCTGACAGTCATAACATTATTGAACATTTCTTTATTTCTCCCTCCTCTACTTTTACTAGATTTTTTTATTTTGCAAGATGATTTGTAATCCATTCATGAATAAAGCTAACAAGCAAACTGGTGGTATAGCTATAGCATAGACCTCCTTTAGAATGAGTTTAGTAGCAGGATTTGAGTAGGAACAAGTCCTTTTCAATTTTGTGCAGCCTGTGAAGGACAGGTTATCCTTGCTTTCAACTGTATTATCAACAAGGCAATATTCTATATTGTGACAAAACTTAAACACTACTTTCCATAATAAGGATAATAAACAGTGGACTAGGTTCTGATTTATGGTTACACAGCTACACAGCAAATTTTATTTTGTACAATGATACCCAATACCATGATACAGCAATGATAGCAAAAGTAGATATAGTTGAACTTATATTAACCAAGCACAAATAGTCTGAAAATACTATAGGAAAAATGCATACATCTTTTACATCTTTTCAGCAGTTGTTGAAGATGCACTGAGTAATAAGTAGATGCAGAGTAAGAGCCATCTGAGAGACTGAAGTGATCTCTATATGGTAACAAGATCCACTGTTGGCCTTGAGATAGTGCTTGTTTAATTCAGGACTATGCGAGATGGACCAAATAGGGTTATCTGAAAATTCATTAGCAAGTAACTCAGGGCAACAGGAGATGATGAGATCAGAGCAGTTTCGGCTGAGGCTTTTACAACTACAGTAAACGCAATTTGGATTTGCATCTTATTTCACACTCAATTTAGTCTTGGATTTTCCTTCAGACTAGATTTAGCCTTGAGTCCCCAAATGCAACATTCCCACTATCTTGTGGTCCAAAGCTGTTCAAGTGATCGGCTTGAGACATGTATGTCTCCGTTAGGGAATGTTAACGTGTTAGAGCCTCTTCAATGTGTAGCTGGAAAATAGGTTACCATCACATTTCCTCATAAAGGAATTAACACCAAAAATATTCCATGAATCAAACCAACAGAGAACTAAAGGGGAATTTGCTTCAGAACTGCACTACTATTCCAGACCAAAATGCAGACTTATATTTGCTGCACGTATATGCAGACTTGAATCTGAAACTTGCTTCTCAAGAGAAGAATTTGGGGGAAAGTGCCTAATAAACACAGAATTCAAATAACCAGAAGGCGTCAGCATTTCAAAATGGAAACTGAAGAATTCATGAGCGGTACATGCTGATTTATATAATCAAGGTCACCTCACATGACTGCAGGGATACTGTCTGTAAGCATCTACAAGAACAAAGCTGCAAACTAGCAGCATGCCTATTAAGACAAGATTGTTCAAAAACGTTCAAAGTTCTCATTTGCACATGGCTGTAAAAAATGTCTTCTAAGTGAGAGCTTAATGGGTCTAGAAAGAGAAAACACCTTTAATTTCAAGGGGAAGGGGAAAAAAAAAATACGAAGGCTGCAATCAGAAGAAAACTAAGAAAAGTTGGTGAATTGTCTGTGCTGATTAAGAAAGAGGAGAAACAAAAGCTAGACAGGGTGAAGGTAAAGATCTGTGAACCCCTGCAACTGACATGAAAAGAAATCTCAGTAGTCAACTAAATACAAGTGTACTTTACTACTCTACTAAAGCAGGCTGAAGTATCCTTAGTGTAATAATATTCAGCCACTGAAAATAATAATAGCTAAATTCAGCATTCTGCACACTATAAACTTTGGAGAATAGAGTATTGTTCAACTTCACAAACTACCAGTTTGGGAGTGTTCAATGTGAGGCACTTATAAGAAAAAAAAATAAAAGGTATGATTTTTAAAGACATTTCATAAGCTACCTTTAAATGAAGTTCCCAAAGGCATTTTGGCAACCCCTGTCAGCACACATGAATGACAAACCTGTGCCATTGGCAACATACAATTCAACTTCTATCTGATTGCATGAATTCTGTATTTCTCAAACATTACTGTTAATACAGACTGAGAAAGCTATATAAAGAACACTATTCTGTATCACAATAAACTTTTTTAATAAATAGAAATAAAGAGCTGTTTTTCATTATGTTTTTCCCTCACTACTATAGAAAAACACAGTTCCAGCATTTAACCCAAGTACCTTCAGCTTGCACTAAAATGTATCTTCCTTCAATTACCACCACAGTCACAGCCTTCAAAACCTGCAACAGCAGATGTGCAGTCACCACCACCAAAATGTATGTTTTTCATGAGAGCTATTTTCATTTTATTTATAAACTCCATTGTTTATAAAGTCATGATAGTATCACAGCACAATAATGATGCTCAAATCATGATTCAGACATTATACTTAGTAGTGAGTGCATACTTTAGATTCATTTATTTTGATTCTTCACTGAAAGATATTACTACTCTGTGGAATACTGCTGAATACAACTGAGTTATGTGAAATTAATCACTGACTCCCATATACAAGTTTTGTCAACTGGTTTATTAAACACACAGTGAAAATGGATTAAAGGGTGGCCAAAGTGCTGACTATAGAAATAAATGTTCTTTCAGAGAGACAGCTTTTCAAACAGGTGAATAGATTAGGCACGATTAAAAAAAACTAAATAAATAAAAAAATAAAAAAAAATTAAGAGATAGTAGTCCCCAATTAATTCATTGAAAATGTTCTATTATTAGTAACTGTATATTTCATCAGAATAACCACTACAACAACCTGCTATGTCACAAATTGTACTTTATAGTGTACTTTCTAAACTCTCTTATGAGATCTGAATAATTCTAAAGACAATGTAATTTCTGAACCAGTGCCAAACCACTGTCCATAACTGATGTCACAGTAGGCATCAACTTAGAACCTATTCATATTCATTTACATACTGCAGTTTATGCAGCATTATACCAGTTTCACACTATAAAAACTTTAATTCCAGCTAAGCACAGAACAAAATTTAGCAGAGATTTATATACACTTTGAAATAGTTGGGGTTTTGATCAGTGATTCAACTACTGGGAGAAAAAAAACCCACCAAAACAACAAAAAATGGGATAACCACAAGAATACTTATGGAGAAAAATGGCAAGAAAATGAAGGAACTGAATGATGGAAACTCTGAGCACTGAAAGAAGCAGCAAATTACATATGCCATCTGATTTAAATAGATTCATATTACTTGTATTGTACAAAAAAATTCAAAATAAGAATTAGGCTTTTTGAAATTCTATGAGAAAAAAGTAGAGTACAGAGAGTCTGGAAAATGTAAGAGAAAAATATGTTGAACAAAAAAAAATATCCTATGCAGGATCTGCTACAGAAAGTTATGAAATAAGAGAAACAAGACCTTTTGGGAGAAAAAAGAAGAATCCTTGGTATCAGTAATTGTCATCAGCTATCTAGGGAGAACTGTCATACAGATGCTCTAAAATGTGCATCTTAACTAAGAGAATCAGGCCAGAAAAAAAAGAGCAGATATGCAAATCATCAGCATAAGCTGACAGTGAAGTTGTAGGAAAGGCTCAGATCACCCATGAATAGGATGAAGAAGGAAAAGTAAAAAAGAACCAAAAAAAGTGCCTTCCATGAGACTGGAAGAAAGGGCAGAATAGATCTCAAAATAGACAGTCAAGAGCAATGCAAAAAAACAGAGCAAGGCACAAGACTGTCATGTATCAGGAAAACAATAAAGGCCAGGATATTAAGGAAGAAGTGATCATTACTAGGAGCTAAAGCACTGGAAAGACAAAAGAAGATAAGGTTCTTAATATTTCATGTAGTTCTAATGATGATGTGAACTCCCGAAACAAACAGTAACTATGCCAATTTCGTAATCCCCCTACAATATCTATGCTATTACAAAAAAGCTATTTTTACTGGATTTTACAGGAATACTAGCTTGTCCTTCCTTTCCCTCTCCAAGGTTATGTTTGAACTCAGGTACTATGTCACATACACCGGAAAAGAGCTAAAAATTATTTCGAAAGCTTAACAGATTTTCTGTGCAGGTTGCTTAAAAACTTCCCCACTAAAATTCTCTGCTTCAAAGCAAATCAGGTTAATCTATGCACTTCAACCTACTAATCTTCAGTGTAGCTGAATGTTCTGCAGTACACAGCCAAATTTGCCATGAATATGTACCCATTATTTTACATGTGGTGGTGAGGATGCCCTGTTTGGTAAAGTGTCATCAAACATAGATTTCTGAATTTCAAGTCTATTTTATGGCAATGTGTGTTGTTCCTTACCTGGATAAGGTTCTGCTATTCAGACATTTATTATGCACAACAATATAAACCGTACAAGCAATATTATTTCCAATTCTGTTGTTCATTTACAGTAGTAACAAAATGCTTTTATTTTCATTCAACTCTTCATCTTAAATCTGCTATAAACACTTATGATTTGATTTTAAATTGGTACTGTTCAAAGAAGGAAACCATGCATTCTCACATTAAAGTAATCTATATCAATTCTGTGTTAGCTATGGGTATTTTAATAAATTTGAAACAGATATTTGTTCAGGCTCTAACAACAGTAGGACATGAGAAACAAAAGTTAAAAGAACAAATGGTAGTCACAGTTTACTTGTTAGTGTCAGCTTCTAAAAACATCAATAACCAACGTAACTAACAACGGGTGTTTGAGAAAAGAGAAGTAAGTAGACTCCAGTTTTAAAATTATAAATTGAACACCTTGAACTTGCAGCATAGTCTCTTAAGACATATCAGCGAAGCTATGTGAGGAAGGGCTCTGAAAGAAGGAGGCACAGCCCTTTCTTGCTTTGCTGAGGTGCCCTGTAAAAGTCATGCTAGGCTCTGGCTCCGTCTACTGGGAATTGTGAATTACACAAACCCCACACCTCTGCTCCTTTGAAATTAACAAAAAGTGCTACAAAAGTCTGATGTGTACAGAATCTAAAAGATGCAGAAAATGAAAGAACATACGAATATGAGAAACTTTCCTTTTTCTCTTCTTGTATAGCATCATGATTCTCTTTCAGACATTAGACTTTGAGGATAATATAAACTTTAATAAAGCCTTCTTTTAGAAAAACTGACTACTTCAAAGAAGTGAAGAAGCAGAACAAACCATTTTCTAGATTATCTAATATTCTATTATCCTATAGAAGAATGCATCAAGATCCTGATCAATAAAGCATTTTAAAGGACATGCTTAATTTACTAAATTCATGAGTTGTTCTACTGAAGCCAATGGGATTATTCACATTCTTTGAGTTAAGCATAAGAGAAAGTACTTTATCTCATCACCTCTGCACTCACAATCAACTTCCATTTAGCTACAGAAAAATTACCATCTATTTCAGCAGTATTAGAAACTGCCTTAAGAACTTGAACCTAGAAAAACCCACAGGCTTCCCTATGCATATCACTGAGTTTTGATTTTGTCTGGGCTTTGCATGTCTAAATACCTTCCTCATAAAATAGTGTGGCTACAAATCTTTTTCCTTCTTTTATTTCCTACATACAGAATTCTCCCTCATGTCCATGAAAGCTACCAAAAAAAAAAAAAAAAAAAATAAAAAAAGGACAAAAATTGGCAAATACACAAACATATTTGAAATCCACTTACTTTAAAAAATTGATCCAGTGGCCCAGAATTTCACAAGATAAAAGTCCTTTTGAATACTATGAAAGGAATTTCAACTCATTTTTTACAGAAACTTGGAGAGCTTCCATTTTGAGATTAAGATTTCGAAATTTGAGTGTCTACGAGCATGCTGTGTACTTAAATTACACAGGTAATGAAGATCTAGTCAATACGGTCAATGGAGCTTAAAAAGGTACTCAGCTGATGGCTGACTTTAAGCCATACTTAATCTCTCTCTAGGCTCTTCTTATTCTATTAAATAGAAAATTGACATAGCGATACATACACACAAACCTACAGTAAGACATTTATATTATTTGACTTTTATCTCAAACTAAATTGCACCTCCACTGTTCACAGTAAGTCCTGTGGTAGGAAGGGTAGAAACTAGAAACCATGGAGTTCAAGATCCAACAAACCTCTAAACCCAGAAATTCCCATGTACTGGTGAGTAATAAGGAAACCCATTCAAAGGCATGCATTTGTGACAGATAGCAACTTCAGCTTTTATGGGGAGTCATACTTAAGCATCACATACAGGCAGCTTCCGTCAGGTTTATATCTGCTAGTGCATACTTCTTGAAGTTCAGGTAATCACTACAACAGCATTTATTCCTGAGAAGTAACCTGATATGCAGCTCTCATGGCTCTGCTGTACCACAGAATTTGAGCAAAGATACAGAAAGTGCAAAGTTTGATTTTTCCCGCAAGGTCAGGACTAAATGTGAAAATAAAGATAGGGCTAAGCAGATGACATGTATTATGTAATATGGCTAAGATCCCTATTAGAGCTGGCACAGGAGTAAAGTTGATTTTATTTGATGAAGGATGGAACTATTAATTTTTTTTAAGCTTTTCAAGGCAAAAAATATAAGACAGGATGGGGAAAGATGAGGATATATAACTGCAGACAACAGCTTGGGATCTGAATGTGCATACTGCTCTGTTTAAGACTGTGGTCCACCTCAAAATCAGAGTTGCTTAGTTGCTTTCACTGGAACTTTGGAAAAGCTGCCTCTCAATAAGAAACTGCAAAATAAGTAAGAACAACTAACAAACTACAGCTGGATGATCAGCAAAAGAGTACTGATCATATATAGACATTGTTATTACTCTACAAAAAGCATTTGGCTTTCTTCGTTTCCAAAAGAAAACCTCAGAGCTTATATAAATGTGAATGAGTGTATTTCAAGATCTCACTGAAATGCTGAATTACTATTGAAGAAACCTAACTCTTCCCCACTGTGCACACAATCCTTATGTACATTAAAGACTGTACATAATATTAGATATATAGTTCAACAGAAACAAGTCTAGTTCTTGATCTGACTATCATCATTTCTTTCAGCTTTCTGGTTATTTCAGACATTGCAGTTAGCACAAGATAAACAAGAGGTCACCAGCTTCAGTGCTATACCACTGAAATATAATTGCCTGCCACAATAAAGTCCTAATGAGCGCAACTCTTGTCAATGGGAGGTTGCCTAGGCAACAGAGGTATCCCAGAAGATAACAATCCATGTGGTAGGAGGTGATGACAGCCAGTTGCCTGGCAAAGATTCGAAAAATATAAACTTTTCGATTGCTCAAGTTGAAGGGAAGCTTTATGTACCAGGAATCTACTGACATAAGGGAAAATACTGACTTGCTGAACACAACAGGATCTGGAAACTTCCAAAGAAATACAGAGTTAGAATAAGGATCTTTTAATAGGAATATGCTTATCTTGTCAGTCTTGCAAATAAAAGTCCTTCTCTCATGTGTTCACATCTTCCTATGGTCCTAGAACTAAATCTGATTTAAATCATACTTTCAGATTTACTTTTAAAGAAAACAGTGGAAAAGGGGTTCTTAATTAACAGTGAAAGTGGGTCAGATCAAGGCTGGGTTCAGTAGACAGCAGGATGGTGAATTCCAGCTCTCACGTAGGAAACTGAAATAAAAATCCCCAAGAGAAAACAAGAAGCGACAGAATCAAAGGGAAACGCATGACCTGACTAAGGGCTCCAGAGGCGGATGTTGATTTTAAATCCAGGAGCTGGTTTCTCCGATGGTATATGACAGGTGGACAAGAAGAGTAACCACCAAGTCATACAGTATTTTTACCTTTATTTCCTACAAAAAATAAACTTTCACATTCATATTTTATGTCTAGCCAGGAAAGTTTATATCCCACTATCTCTGTCTCTCCTACTCCAGAAACACTGGCCAGTTTCAATCAAATTGACAAATGCCTAGATAGCTTAAAGACATGATCCTACCCACATGTAATTGGATATAAAATATTCAGTGCCCAGACATTTTAACAAGGTCACTAAGTAAGACTAAAATTAACTTGTTGTTGAACAAAAGAGAAACTGTTAATGAATTAAAAGGACAAAACCAACAATAGAATTTGTTGCTTGCTATATTACTAAGCAGTCTTGAAAAGAATAGTTTGGTAGAGATGCAAAATTATTCAGGATAGGTTTTGCTGATAAAAAATTGGGCTGGCTGCAAAAAAGTTGCAGAAAGCTGTGGTGTCAGTGAATAATAAGATGGGAAATGGAATTCAGTCCAGTTACATACACAAAGGGAAAAATAGTGCAAAGCATTCACACCTGATTTTGTCCTTGATGTTACCCACCAAGACAGACAGCTAGACTAATTATGGTTACCTGAAAGTACTCATGTAACAGAATAGGCATGAAAAATTATAAATACAGAAATAAAGAAACAGAAAACAATTTCACCTCACTCTATGAATCTATGACACGTTCATCTCTTGAAGTTTCCATTTAGTATACGGTAGCAATAAAATGCATAATAAAACTATAATGATTACAGGGAAGAAAGATAAAAAGTGCACGAAATGATTTCTCTAAGTACAGATATTTTCAGCTTGGAAAAGGAGTGACTGCATAGAGACAGAACACAGTTTTGAAACAGGTGATGTTTCAAAGAAGTGAATAAAGAATGGATTGACACAATTTCTCATAAACAAAGAAATAAGAGGATGTGACTTCAGAAGAATCTTTTGCTAAAGGAGAATTTTTCTTTCACACAGCATAAAGAAACTGCAAAAAATCACTGCAACGGGATGTTTTATACAGTATATTTTAAAACAACTAGATAAATATTTAGAATCATAAAATCATAGAATAGTTAGAGCTGGAAAGGACCTTAAGATCATCTAGTTCCAACCCCCATGCATTAAGCAGGGACACCTCACACTAAACCATGCCACCCAAGGCTTCATCTAACCTGGCCTTGAACACTGCCAGCAATGGAGCATTCACAACCTCCCTGGGCAACCCATTCCAGCATCTCACCACCCTTACAGGAAAGAATTTCTTCCTTATATCCAATCTAAACCTCCCCTGTTAAAGTTTGAACCCATTACCCCTTGTCCTATCACTACAGTCCCTAATGAAGTCCCTCCCCAGCATCCCTATAGGCCCCCTTCAGATACTGGAAGGCTGCTATCAATGGACATTTAAAAACAAAAGTATAGAAATACAATAAGGCTTCTGAGTAATAGAAGATGGGACAGTATACACCTTCCCCACTCTGCTCTCACTCTAAATGTTTGTTGTTGTTCACAACAAAGGATGAGAATTGTCTACTTAATATCATGGACTCAATATGGAAAAGAGATATTAGAGCTGGCATAAAGGGCATTCTTGACCATGAAAAATTAAATCTGCTTTCAGTAGACTTATTTTGAGTGTCTTGTCCCAGGTGGCTTAAGGCTTTGATTGAGACCACAGTAGTAATATCTTTCTTGTATAGATTTTCCAGTGTCTGTTGAGAAATGCATTCCTGTTTCAACTTTAATTGTTTGGGTTTGTTTTCATTTATTTTTTTTTTAATAAATACTAATCACAATATAACTCTACAAAAAACCTGAAATACTGTCCTAGTTTGGCTGGGACAGAGACTTAAATCATTCTCATATTCAGGGAATCAAAATCTCTGAGTCTATGCAAAAAGTGGAAACACACACAAAAAACTGTAACTGCATGTTTTAACATTTCCTAAATTTCAACAACTGCTGGCCAGACAAACAATATTATTACATGTAACTTTCTTTCCTCTCTTTACTTTTTTTTTAATTTTTCTGGCAGGAATCTGTGGTGTTACAATTCTTGTAACCAAAATTTTGTTTTAGTACATCCCTAGAGATAGACCTCTAGTTTTCCATTGGTATAAAGAGAAAACCTCTGCTTGTGCTGTTCTCCATGAGCTTTAATAAGGTTTCTACATTCTCAGCACTCTGGAAAATCATATCAATGTTATTTATTAAAATATAATAGTAGATGTCTACTTTTAAACAAAATCTGCTTGATTAAAAAGTAGTACTGAACTACATAAATTATACTAACCAATAAATGGGAAATAAAGATGTCTGCTACCACATTGGTCAACTGAGTTTATGAGGTCCAACATGAGCTACCTTACAATAAAAATGAACCCTGAGTCAAAGAAAGGGAAAAGAAACTTCATCTCTTGTTGAAGAAGATATAAATGGCTGGTCAAGTACACGTGATAAAACTCAGTCCAATGAAGACACACTTACATCCTCCAGAAGAATAAAATAATGTTTAGTTTGAGCAAAAGAAGCCTCAGTCTCCTGGATGAAAAAGAAAAATTAAATTTCAATCAGGAAAAAAATATATTTTTCTGGACCTACATGGAGGACTTCAGGAAGAGAGATTCCTCCAACAGTGGGTGCCTTCTGTTGAAGTTTGTCTAACACATGCAACCTGAGAAATGTAATGTATACCAAGAAAGAAACTCTTCTTTAAAACAGATGGCAAATAAGCTATCATCATTCTGATTTAACACTAGGGTTCAATTCACAGCTCTGCTATCCCATCCTCTCTCCCTTGCACTGGCTGTGGTACTCATCAGCCCCCTCTCCTAATCTGGAGAAAACAGACAGTGCCAAAGAGCAGGGAATAACAGGAACAAGTAGAAACACCTATTTCAGCAGTGAGACAAAAAATCAACTCAACAGTATTGCCAAATTCTAACATTGTTTTTATTTGCTTTTTCCTATACCTTTTGTAAATCTTTGTAACTCTTTTGCATTTTGCATGGTAGGAATATATGCATTAATTTGCATTTATTTTCCAGGGTAAGCCTTAAAATATCCTGGTAAAGTTTTTCTCATACAAGAACAGGGTAAAGCTTTAAAGTAAGAGCACCAGGGGATTGCAAACAGTACCTACCTCACCTGCCTGTTTGGCAGTGTATCCAAGAAATCTTTGTGACTCAGTTCAACGATACCAGCTTCTAGTGAACTGGCAATACAGCACTCAGCTAAGTGGTACTTAAACAAAAAGGCTTCCTGGCAGGAGAAAATACTAGGCTGTACACTTGAAACATTCACACGGCACTTGCTACCACGTACTTAATATCGAAAACTAATACATACAGGTGCTGTTATTTTCTCTTTTTCATTTTTCTTTTTTTTTTTTTTTTTTTTCTTTACTATTT
>NDXB01008294.1:60155-81371 GCA_002631895.1 Agapornis roseicollis
TTTTTTTTTTTTTTTTTCCCTGAGCAAGTTCTTAGCTAAGGTAGTTGTGTCAGTGTCTCTTCTGCAAATCATATACTACTAGAGAGTTACTTAAACAGAGATGTCATTGCACAAAAGACAGCACAAAAAGGTAGTTTCTGTAAAAACATCAGATCAGCAGGAAAACGCTGTAATAAAAAATACATGCACTCCATTCTACAGGAAAAGTAAACAAAACTAAGTACTGATGTGCCAATGAAAATTTTTCTTCTATTTAAAACAGCAGTCAGTATACCACCATGTCATGATTTGATGGCATTGTTGAAGATTTCCTTCCAATTCCAAACTGCCCAGAAATCCAGTGTAGTTTTGCACTCAGTATTTAAGCAGTTTAAAACTACTGATAGTTAAAACTAAACACTGGAACAAATACAAAGCTAACTTGCATTTCATAAGTCTTTAGAAATATGTTAAACATTATGTATCCTGAATAATTCAGCCATCATGCTACTTCCTTTTTCCAATATGTTATGCCAAAAAAACATGACAAAATATAGGATAAAAAGGCAAGAGATAATAAAAAGATAAAGCTGAGGTTTTATGTTGCACTATTTTTTGGTTTGTGGAACCTTTCACATCTGATAAAGTCCATGAACATTCATATTAATCAGTTCTACAGATTTAAAATTTGATTGTGTTGGGCATGACTTAACAGCGATTTCTATTTTGAAAGAATTTACAAGGTATTTACAGCATTTATATTTTTTTAGAAGAACAAAAACTAATGATAGCAAAGCTCAAATAAGGTGAAAAAAGTGGGATAATTTGATCTCATTAAAATGCAATTCAAGTTAAAGAATAAACCAAACTAAATATTTCTGCTTAAGAAGCTCTCACAACATATCCTTTGTAAGCATGATGCATAATGTCCGCAATTTTTCTACTTTACAAAGTTCTGCCACAGAAGACAGTGATACATTTTAGTGGATTTCATAGATACAGCTACAGAATACCAGAGTATTTACTGAAGCGAGGATTTGGGAATCTTTCCAAGTTTCTCATCCCCTCAACTCTAACTAGTTCAAGTACAGGTATTTCGGATTATATGTCCAATGATGTACTTCACAGAGCCTAACAAATGACTGATAAATCCTAAATTAAACTAGACAGAAAAAAGGACAACAGCCAGAGTACCTTTGCTATCCTGCATACAGAGACAGAGGTGGATGTCATTTAAGTGTCCAATCCTATTCTCACTGAAGGCAATGGAAGAACGGCAACAAATTTTGAGAGACAGAATGCAGTTCTAACATCTTCAGACAACAACAGTTACCTATCACACTAGGGAACGTATAACAGCAGACTATTTAAGTGTGCTGTCATTCCCTTGAAAACTCCCTGTTGCGGTTCATGAGAAAATGGGGCCTGTTCTGAGAATGACCAATTGGGAATTTAAGCTGGAGACAGCACAGTATTTATCTTTCCACTGCAAACACAGGAAAACATGCAGCTCAGCAAGACCAGGCATTATTTCAGCTTTGATGGGGAGAGAGGAAGACAAAGGAGACAAAAACCATTTTTTCCATGAAAACATCAGCAGCAGGGTCTTCTTTTCAAAGAGAGGCCACTGCACTCTATTCCTTGGATGGGAAGGGAAGCCATCCACCATCACCCTGGATTTCTTCAGGAAATGTGGCAGTCAGAATGCACCCTTGGTGCTGACAGTCTTGCCTGTCTTCCCATTCCTTCCACATAAAAAAATCTGACTGTCCTTCCTACCCTAACTCTCCTCTGGCATTGCCAAATCATGTTGTGTACTGGGCTTAGAGCTGCCTGTATCAGTGCCTTGCAAAATGTCCCATTCCTTCCCAAGAGCCATGAGGTAGAGCCTGAACAAAACCCCTCATATCAGCAGTGTAGGGACACCTGTAGTCCCTGCTGTGGATAACATTACATTGAAACATGATTAGTTCACCTTCTCTGTGAACTTACACTGCAGTTAAAGATATTTCTATTTACAGTAGTGTGAGAACTCTTGAGTCTGCCGAGTAACTGAACCAAGAAAACAGTACAGAACTGCTGCACCTGCTGAGTCAAAACAGAGAAATACTCCTTAAGCATGGTTAATATACAAAAACAATCCCACTCTAGCTATAAGAATCCCTGTCACGCATTTAGGTATAAGAAACCTTCATTGAAAAAATACATGGAAATCCCATGTGAATACATAAATTTTAAGCCTTTAAATACTACAGACAACTATTGCACTACAGCAAAATTTGCTAAAAATCAGAACGAAATATTCAGAACCACGTATTATGGTGAAAAATATCAGATTGAACTTGAAAGACTCTTCAGCATGACAACAGCTTGAGAAAGTAACCACATGTTTGGTCTTCAAAAGAAGTTTTTTCATAAACATTATTATATTATCAACATTATACTATCAACATTAACATCATAGCTCACAGAAGTGTTCCAAGTGAAGTTTTGGCAAAGCCAGCTATTTCTTGGGCACATAAAGGTGGTTACCTGCACCAAGGAAGTGCTCTCACATGATTTTAGCACATTGATGAGACTAATGATCAAGTACCAAATGCAGTGCTAGAGTTACCAGGGTATAAAAAACCTTCAGGAGTTAGAAATGCTGCCGTGACAGCAACAAAAATTATTCAAAATGAAAGAAACTAGCTACATTAAAACATTTTAAATAGCTCAATTTTTCAGTTTCTCAGAAAAATCATATAAAGAATAAATATTTTCCACTGGAAGAAAATGCAAGGTAATAACAGATATTAAAATGAATAACAGATGTTATAATGAGACAAAGGAGGTAAAAGGAACCCAGATGGAAGCAATATTCAAATTCAATTCAGAAATTTGTTGAAGATGAACTACCAAATAAAACATGCAAGAATACCACCTCCTAGGACACACTAACAGTAAAAGTGGTAGATCATTCTTAACATTTCTGAACATTTTCTTATCCGGTTTGGATACCATTCTACAAAACATACACCAAAACAATCTACTGGACTCATCAAATGAATAGCAAGCAAATTCTTAATCCTCTGAGAGGTCTGTATAGATGGTCTAAGTGAACAATCTGGGATTAAAGTGTATGTAGCTTACTAAACTTTGCTACATAATGAATAGATGTGAAGACACTTATATTTAAAGATGTTACACATCTTTACAAGACATAAATTATGAATTATACTTGTATTTCCTAAACTAATTCAATTGAAAATTTTTATGGAATTTAAAATATTTCTACTTTTCTTCATTTATTTATTTTTCATTAACTTTAACATTAAAAGCAGCAGAGGATATATTGTTTAAATACATAGACACAAATTCCAACCAGTGGAGTGTCAAGTCACAGAAAAAGAATGGGTAAACTTTTTTCTGATATCAATTCCTTAACTTGACAGTCAGGCAAGGAATTATTGAGGAAAAATAATTACCTCAACTAGAGGTCAGTAACATAACAAGTTTTGTCTAGACAGAAAATAAGACAGAAGACATGATGGGAGGATGAATGTTGAGAACTGGAGACTGGAAGCTAGTATTGGATTGAGTAGTTACGCAGACAGGCAGTAAGAAGACGAACTCAGAATCAATGAAGGGCATTGATTAAGCGCAGTTCAATGTTTTACTTCTCTGAAGAGACAAAAGAGGATATCGACATTAACCCATGCTTTGAATGAGTGTTCATTTTAGTACTATAAACTATCACAACATTAAATGTTTGGTTTTGAAGGACAAAAAGACTGAAGACATTATATATTTCTAATTATTAATGATCACTGAAGGCTTTTTCTCTTCTTGTGATGATTCTCAGATGACACCAAAACTAAAGGTTCAAGAAAAAACACACACAAGCATACTGGTATGTCCAAAACAAACATGTTACCAGAGTTATGGAATTTTAAAATAGTACTTACTTGGTATGTGTCCCATAACCTGATGGTACAACGCAAAGGGACTTCTCTCATCAGCAAGTTATTCATCCAACGGAAAGCAAACTGCAAGTATTTCACCTCATGCTGATCCAAGTGCCTATGAACTTGCTCTGAAGAAAGAATAAACAGGTATTTTACTGCAACTTTTCTGTAGTCCGTATGTATCAAAGGCACTGTCTGAAAAAATAAATTACTCTTCTGTTCTCAAGCAAATCAAATGTGCTG
Organism: Agapornis roseicollis; assembly: GCA_002631895.1. Lineage (NCBI taxonomy): Eukaryota > Metazoa > Chordata > Aves > Psittaciformes > Psittacidae > Agapornis > Agapornis roseicollis. The sequence goes on from NDXB01008294.1 coordinate 64,325, forward strand.
GTGCATGCCAACTCTTACAACTGTATGAAAATCCACAAAATATAAGCAAGTAATTAAACATTACATTGAATTTATTTTTCTGCCTCTTGATAGCTTAAACAACTGCTCTCAGCGATGCTATCATAAGATTAAACTGAGAGCTTTAAAATGTACTACAAAAAATAAACAAAGTTTAAAAGTGAGAAGAATTGGTACATATATCCTCACTTAATTTCTTAAAATATAAATTATTTGGGGAAAGTCTACAAGAAACAAGGTTTGCAAATAACATAATAGCTTCCAAAAATAAACTGCTGGTAATAAAAAGAAGACAACATTAAATAGCAAGGCAAAGAAATACAAGGGAAGTGCATGTAAAGGTTGCATTCACTTGAGACAAAAAAAGGTGAGAATAATGTGAGCAAATTTAAGTTATTTTCAACTTACATAATTTCTACTCTACTCTCGTGAGACCTCACCTGGAGTACTGTGTGCAGTTCTGGTGTCCTCAACATAAAAAGGACATGGAACTGTTGGAACAAGTCCAGAGGAGGGCCACAAGGATGATCAGGGGACTGGAGCATCTCCCATAGGAAGACAGGCTGAGAAAGTTGGGGCTGTTCAGCCTGGGGAAGAGAAGGCTGAGTGGAGACCTCATAGCAGCCTTCCAGTATCTGAAGGGGGCCTATAGGGATGCTGGGGAGGGACTCTTCATTAGGGACTGCAGAGATAGGACAAGGGGTAATGGGTTCAAACTTATACAGGGGAGGTTTAGATTGGATCTAAGGAAGAAATTCTTTCCTGTAAGGGTGGTGAGATGCTGGAATGGGTTGGCCAGGGAGGTTGTGAGTGCTCCATCCCTGGCAGTGTTCAAGGCCAGGCTGGACAGAGCCTTGGGTGGCCTGGTTTAGTGTGAGGTGTCCCTGTCCATGGCAGGGGGGTTGGAACTAGATGATCTTAAGGTCCTTTCCAACCCTAACTATTCTATGATTCTATGATTCTTAGTCTAAGAAATAAATAGAAATTAAAGAAAAAAAAAAAACCAACAAACAGTACAAATCAATGGTTTCTAAAGCAGTACTCCTACACACTGTATTTATTGAAGCACGTTTACTATTTGAAGGCTGTGATAATCGCTTGCATGGGTTACTGCTAGAGCTAACAGAACTAATCTGTTCATTTCACTTATGTATTTAGCAGAATTTCCTCCAAAACAGTTCACAGACATTCTGCTAACATGTTTTAGCTAACAGGCTTGAGTATGATGTTAGCATCACGCTGGTGTCTTAGTTTAGATAGGTTTATGACAAGAAATCTTTGTTAAAGCCTAAAAAAAATGTTCCTAATGTCTTTCTTTATACAGATGCATTCTTGGGAGATTTTGCTACCCAACCTTTTTTTATTCACATCGACAGAGGTGTATTAAGGCTAAAACAATGCATAAATGCTGATCTTGCAAATTTTTCATTTCTCAGAAAGCTCTAAAAAGGCACTTAAATACTAAGTGAACAAAAAAATTAATCCCAAGAGTACAGTTGCACCGTTACAGGAAACATGACCTAAAGATTCAGGTACCAGAAGTTAAATTGTTCTAAATTATAATATAGACTGAAGTTACGCAAATCACTTTTTCTTTTTACTCAAGATGTATTTTGTGGCCATATGAAAGCGTCAGCCAATATGATACACCTGGTTCAATATGGAAGTAAGAAGTAGAAATTTTGTAGATTTTAAAAACAATGAACAGCGAGCTTTTTGAAAAATAAAACCAGTAAGAACACTTTATACTGAAAGTCCACCTATCACAACATTCCATCTGAGTGGTGTCTGCAAAAAAATACTCATGTAAAAGTATGAAGCGCTGGTATTTCTCCATGGCACTTCTCAGCCTCTAGCAATCTGTGGCTAAAGCCCTCTTCAGGAGACCCGGTATTTATGTTCCTGAAGTCATAGCCTTCTGTACTATCAATATAGCCAACTACATAAAACTGTGTGCATGTCTTAAAACTATCTGTTATCTCTCTTGGAAACTCTTTAAAGTTGTAGCTATATATAAAGATATGTGAATCTTTATATGATTCATTTCATTTCTATGTATAACACCAGCTAATTAGATACTTCTGCTATACAACAGACTGAACTGCTACTATGGGATGTGAAAATGCAGAGAATGAAGGTGGAGAGGTAATGATGTTGTACTATTTGAAGTGATCTCATCAAGCCCTGGATAATCCCTCTCATCTGTCATTATGTGTACAAGAGCAATACTACAGCATTACCACTGTATATTGTGCGTACACATTGTCAGTATTTCTAAAATTACATAAGGACTCTGTGATGGATTTTCCACTACCCATAATAACCTCAGCCTTCCAGTCTTAACAACCAGTGTACTATCTTCTTCCTTCCTCTACAAACCTAATATCCTCCCTTCACCTTCATAACCTTCTTTCCCAGGCTTTCTGCAAAACTCATCAGCTGCGCCAGCTGGGACAGAGACAACAGATAATATGAAGGCTAGTTCTGAGCCCTTCCTCAGCAGCATTGCTAATCTGGGTCGCTTTTCTTTTTTTCTTACTAATCAGCAAATAAGCTTTAGAAGAGTCATAGCATTCTGCACAGTAGAGACTTTTCTCCCCCTGTATAATGCTGATGAAGCAAGTCCTCAGCTTAAAAAGTTATTGGAAAGAAGACAGATGTGGTAATCATGCTCTAAGGTTTGCAACCTTAAACAAATAGGCTTAAAAATGAAACAGGGCAGTTTATATGTAAAAGACCACATTTTGAAGACAGTATAAGCTTCAGAAACCTCTGTATTTTCATTTTCCACACAGAGGCCTTGCATGTCTCTACCTCTAAGCAGTTAGAATACAACAGAACGGTTCCAATTGGAAGGGACCTACCATGATCATATAGCACAACTGCACGACCACTCCAGGCCTGACCAAAAGCTAAAGCTAATGTTAAGGGCATTGTTCAAATGCCTCTGAAACACTGACACACCTGGGGCATTGACAAGCTCTCTAGAAAGCCTCTTCTGCAGTTTGACCACCCTTTCAGTAAATAAATGCTTCCTAATGTCCAGTTTGAGCCTCCCTGGTCCAGCTTTGAACGTTTCTCATGTGATTTATCACTGGATGCCACAGAGAACAGCTCAGCATCTCCCTCTTCATTTCCCCTCCTCAAGAAGCTGCAGAGAGCAATGAGGTCACCCTCTCAGCCTCCTTTTCTCCAAACTAGACAAGCCCAGTGTCCTCAGCCACTCCTCACAGGACATGCTTTCCAGGCTTTTTGCCAGCTTCACTGCCCTCTGGATGTTTCACATCCTTCTTAAATAATGGGAACCAGACCTGTACACAGTACTCAAAGGAAGGCTGAAACAAGGCTAGATACAGCAGCATAATCACCTCTTTTGACTAGCTGGTTATGGTGCACTTAATGCACCCCAGGATGTTTGATGCCCTTGTGGTTGCCAGGGCACACTGTTGACTCATATTGAGCCTGCTGTTGACCAGCACCCCCAGATCTCTTTCTGCAGAGTTGCTCTCCAGCCACTCTTCTTCCATTTTATACTTGTGCCCAGTGCTACTCCATCCCAGGTACAGAATCTGGCATTTGTTCTTTTTAATTTTTCAAATGTTAAATAAACCTCTGTTGATTGCCCAATGTTCCAATCTATCTAGAGAGCCCTGCAAGGCCTCCTGTCCCACAAGAGTCAACAGCACTTCCCATTTTCGTATCACCAGCAAACTTGCTAATGAGGCATTCAAATTGTGCATCCAGATTACTGATAATATTATTGAACAGGACAGGCTCTAGTCCTTGAAGGACAACACTAGTGACCAGTCACCAGCTGAATGTAACTCCATTCACAACAACCCTTTGAGCTTTTTCCTTCAGCCAGCTCTTCACCCAGAGCACCATTATTAGATCAGATATTCAGAACAAATACAGACTGCCTTTGCTCTGGGTGAATTCAGCTGCAAGTTAAACATACTGATCTGAGATATTATGTTAGATTTATTTTGTGTCGCATTTAGATACCTATATCGCAGACTACTATAATTAGATGACCCACCACATTAGGATGCAAAAAAGTCAGTTTTATTTCTAACTGAAGTTACTAACTCACAAACATTTTTGTTCTTCACACAGCAAAACCAAATTTCATTTCATTGCTTGCAGCCATTGAAAGTAAGTAATGAAAAACAATAAATTGTGCCAGCTGTGGTATTTCAAGTACAGTTGATAATAGGCGTAATGAATTTCTTGAAAGTTGCTTTTTGGTCTAAGCAAGTTGAAAAATAGACTACTAAGTTCTGTGCATTATAAACAATTGATGCAAGACTGGCATAGAAGATGCATTGAGTAAAAAAGCTAGTTCTTCCTACTTTGTAAGTAATGGTGAGCAGAGGCTATTGTGCTGATAAAGGTAATTTGGACAGTCATAATCTAAATTTAAATTTTCCATTTCAATGAAAATAAGTACATGTGTGCAATGAACGAGCGAGATATATAATTACTGTCAGCTTTCAGACTTCAAGTATTTTATAAAAAATACTTCTACTGCAGCCTGTGATAGTAAAATAGTATTACAGTTAAAAAAAATAGCTCTTTATCAAAATTCAAAAGAAAGACTTATTATAAGTTTCTCACTACTTTCAATAAATCTATATATAAAAGTTTTGGTGAAGCAAGTCTTCTGATTAAAAAATAAAATTCATTATACATACACATTCCAAAGTAGTATGCCACCAAAAATATGTATTTTGTACATTAAAGGCATTTATAACTAATGATAATTTCAGTAAGTACACTTATTAGATATATTAGTATTAATGACCACAATCAGCAACCTTAAACAGATGCTTCTCATGGCAGATGGACTTATACACATAGAATGTTTCTAGCTGACACAACTCAGCTTCACAACTGTTTTACTGAATTCAAAATTGAAACACCTCCAGGGATGGTGACTCAACCACTTCTCTGGGAAGCTTGTTTCAATGCCTGACAGCCTTTTTGGTAAAGAAGTTTCTCCTAATACCCCCTAATACCCAGTCTAAACCTCTTCTGGTGCAAACTGAGGCAGTTTCCTCTTGTCCCATCACCTGTTATTTGGGAGATGAGAGTGACACCTACCTTGCTACAACCTCCTTCCAGGTAGTTGTACAGAACAGCAAGGTCTTCCCTGAGCTATCTTCTTTGTTCTTTGTTGTACTTCAATGTCTCTCTTGTAGAGAGGGCCCAGAACTGAACACAATTTTCAAGGCATGGCCTCAACAGTGCTGAGTACAGGGGAAGAATCACTCCCCTTGTCCTGCTGGCTGCACTATCACTGATACAAATCAGAACGCCGTTGGCCTTCTTGGCAGCATATGGGCACACAGGCCATACTCAGCCAGGTGTTCACCAACACGCTCAGGTCCTTGTCCACTGAGTAGCTTTCCAGGCACTCTTCCTCAAGCCTATAGCTTTGCATGGAGTTGTTGTGACCCAAGTGCAGGACCCAGCAATAAGCCTTGTTGAACCTGTGACTTGACACTTGACTGACAGCTTCCAAGTACTGTTTCCACCTACAATATTTCAGTACTGTTTTCTTGACTAAAAAGCAACCAACCAACTAGATTTTATTCTGTTTATTGCAACACTATAGTAGGCACTCATTTCTACTTAGCTGAACTTTCTAAAATGTGGGCAGCTATTAAAATAAGAAACAAAACAAAACACAACAGTATTGTAACTTACATAAATGACAATCTAAAGGAACACTGCTTACTAGAAATGGTGTAACCCACAAGGGTTGTCCCTGCAAGCTTACATTCATGAGACCAAAACCTCCTGAAAAGCAGTGACTGCTAAAGTTTCACCTCTGAGCTACCACACAAATTGTTAAAACTGGTTTTCCTAAGTACTGCCTACAAGCCTCCAAATATCCTTAGGAAACAAGAATCTCTTTGACTGCACCAGCCCCACATGGATATGGTAATCCATGCTTGTTTTCCTTCACTATGCAGCACATTTTGCTCCAGTCTAGGCTCATAGACAGGTGATTAACATGGAGCAGTTCATGCAACTTCATTCATTCACACAGGGACTCCATCACCACCAACACATCCACCACCACCTTGCTGTACTGTTCATTCAGTCGATATAGCAACAATATACTGAAATCTTTCCTACTACACCTTTAGACATTGCTATTTCCATAAAATTATAACTCCCACATACTAAATCTTGCTGCCCAAAAAGAAGGAAGTTTGTCATCAGTAAATGACTACTTTCTTTCTGAGTAATCTACCTACCTACAGCAAATTTTGGATGTCATTCTCTCTCCAGAATGTTTCTCCAGAAACATTTCTATACTGTTCAAAGTCAGTATGTTTATGGAAGACAAAGCTATGAGATTGGAGTAAAATCTCAACACCAGATTTTACCAGATGCAGATTACTGTTTACAGAATCCCAACCTGAATTAATGGAAGTCTGAACAAAGTAATTCTGTCAAGACTACAGCTTAGTATATTAATTTCTATTTATATACATTGATAAGAAAAGAGTTCCTGATGACTAAAAAAGACATTCAAAAGATCATAAACGTGCACTTGAAGATGAGATCTCATTATGATACACAATTCAGTTTCAAGTAATAGTAGGGATCTGAGTAAAAAATTTACATGCTGATTATATCTTGTTCCAGAATTAGTTTGCTTTTTATAACTGGCTAAAATCATCTATTGTAAGAATAAAAGCATTTAAAAAAAATAAATTGAAAAGTCTTCTACGAAATGAAAACATGACTGGCAGAAACCCATAAATACTACCAATTTATATTCTCCTCATGGCCTACAATTTAGAGATAATGGCCTATTTGAATTTGGCTTACTAAATGTACAGCCAATAGCTATGACTGAGAAATACCTTCTTCATTAACAAAAAGATATGACTGATACTCCAAGTAGTAAAAAGCCCAAGACATTGACCTCAAAGCAAAAGAAGATAATACTAGAGGAGGGATAGGAGAAGGGAGGGAAGACCTAGTTGGCTTAGAGAATCAAATGCAAGTAACAAGTCTGTGGTATTCAATGCAAAATGGAGGAAAGCATATTAGCAGGAAAAACAGCAGCAACTGAGGAAGATTGACTGTTCTAGCTAAATGTTAAAAATATATCTCTCATTTCCAGATGGAACTCAATATCCAAAGTGCAACAAATAACAGCGAGAAATATGTTTGATGAGACAATTCTACTTCAAGATAGCATACACTGGCCTTTGGTAGCCTCTTCTTTTAAATCATAACTACGTGCATTCATAACAAGGTTTATGTCTAACACTTTTTAAATTCTCCAGCATGTTAAATTTTTTTCTTCCCTTCTTTTTTTTTTTTTTTTTTTTTTTTTTTTTTTTGAAAGATGAGTTTTTATTTCTGCTTCTGGGGAAGTTATGACTTACCAATGTGTTGAACTACTAGGGATACTATCCTCTCCTCNTTTTCAATTTGCTATGAAAATAGTAACTTTTGGCTATTGAAAAGTTAAAGTGCTTACAGAGGTCAGGAATTTACAAATGATTTTATAATCCATCTCAACTCATGCTAGGATCTCTGAACTCTGTAACAGCATATAATCTCCATGCCAAAACATAAAAATATGATTTAAAAGATGTATCAAATAATTATAATGCCCAGTGACCAGCACTTAAGAGTGGGTTAAAGTATAATACAGTAATCACAATTATAAAAAGAGCGTGACCAGCAGGTCGAAGGAGGTGATCCTACCCCTCTGCTCTCATGAGACCTCACCTGGAGTACTGTGTGCAGTTCTGGTGTCCTCAACATAAAAAAGGGCATGGAACTGTTGGAACAAGTCCAGAGGAGGGCCACAAGGATGATCAGGGGACTGGAGCATTTGCCATATGAAGACAGGTTGAGAAAGCTGGGACTGTTTAGTCTGGAGAAGGCTGCGTGGAGACCTCATAGCAGCCTTCCAGTATCTGAAGGGGGACTACAGAGATGCTGGGGAGGGACTCTTCATTAGGGACTGTAGTGACAGGACAAGGGGTAATGGGTTCAAACTTATACAGGGGAGGTTTAGATTGGATCTAAGGAAGAAATTCTTTCCTGTAAGGGTGGTGAGATGCTGGAATGGGTTGGCCAGGGAGGTTGTGAGTGCTCCATCCCTGGCAGTGTTCAAGGCCAGGTTGGATGAAGCCTTGGCTGGCATGGTTTAGTGAGAGATGTCCCTGCTTACAGCAGAGGGGTTGGAACTAGATGATCTTAAGGTCCTTTCCAACCCTAATGATTCTATGAATCTATTCTATGATAAAACCAGATAAAAAAGAAATACCGGTGAAATACGTAAGATGGCTTTGTTAAAATGAAAGAGAGCTTTATGGCACAAATTAATTAAAACAATTATGAAATGCTTCCAAGATTTTTAATCACTTCCTCCCCAAGCTGACATATAAAAATGGTCCAGCAGAGAAGGTTCTTACTAATCACTAATTTTCAACAGCAGCAGTAAGGTCTAAATAGGAATCAATTCTATATCCATTTCCCATTCAAAATAGTTCTGCATGGGTAAAGTATATCAGTCTTTTTAAATATTACAATTAGAGCTCTTTTTCCAGACATTTCAACACAATCTTAGTTCCATGTTTTACAATATAATTAAACATGAACATAATTTTGCCCATACAATTAAGTATTCTTTAACCATAATTTAAAAAAATCATTAGCATGGTTGAGTGCTTAACTAAGATTGATCACATGTCACATTTTACCACAGTTTCATCATCATTTCATTGTATGAACTCCAGAAGAATCGGATTAAAAAAAACAAATTAGTGAATCTTTATCTATCACAGTATATTGAACAGTTCACTTGTTCATGAGTTCTTATTAAACAACAGCAGTTACTTAATGAGAAAACATATTAGTCTTGGTTGATACTTTGCCTTTTGGAGATTCAGATTTTCCCAAACGAAAGAGTAAGCAAATTTTTCCCTGCAGTTTCAGAAATTTTATTAGCACAGAAATTGAATGCCCTTTGGAAGCTATGAAAGTATCAAAACTATTCAATATGTATATCTATGTATATTTTGGGCTTAAATTATAGAATCATAGAATAGTTAGGGTTGGAAAGGACCTTAAAATCATCTAGGTCTAACTCCGCCCTGCCATGGGCCTGGACACTTTGCACTAAACCATGTCACCCACGGCTCTGTTCAACCTGGCCTTGAACACTGCCAGGGTTGAAGCGTTCACAGCTTCCCTGGGCAACCCATTCCAGTGCCTCACCACCCTCAAAGCAAAGAACTTCCTCCTTGTATCTAACCTAAACTTCACCTGCTTAAGTTTGAACCCATTAACCCTTGTCCTATCACTACGGACCCTAATGAAGAGTTCCTCCTTAGCACCCTTGTAGGCCCCCTGCAGATACTGGAAGGCTCCTATGAGGTCTTCACACAGCTTCTCTTCCCCAGGCTGAACAGCCCCAACTTTCTCAGCCTGTCTTCATACAGGAAGTGCTCCAGAAATTAAGCTCTGAGCAGCATGATGAAACATTTGTGTTTGAAGCATTGCACAATACTATGGGAATAGGGACCTGTATCACCTGGGACAAGAACCATCTGAATGCCAAACCCCAATGCAACCTTCAGAGGAGCAACTGCAGGAATCCCAAGTGAAGTCCAGACATTTAAAACTTCAGCAGCACAGAAAGACCATGCGGCTTTTGCATCAACTCAGACATTGGAAAGGATAATTCCACCAGTACTAATTCTAACTTTTAGATACATTTACAGCAAATATTCCAAAGATGAGAAACACATAGAATGGTGCAATTACATATGCTCTTTCACTGTGGGTAAGAAAAAATACGTATAAAAATTAAAATTTTTAGTTGACTATGTTTCATTAAGGACTTGACCTGCATATTTACACATAAAACACATAGAAATTTAAAATATGGATCTCATATTTTTATGTGCATAGACAGCAAAAAAAAACATGCAAAATAAAAATAAGGCCATGACATGAAAATACTTGAAAGTCCTTACTTGTGGCATTATATACAGAACTGCAGGCAAGTGACCAAGACATTTGTAACACAAGAAACAAGTATGTAAATGAAGTATGATTAGTGGAGCTAAGATTAATCTGTTTAGAACATTAAAAAAACATGTATTATTGAATTTGTATTTCATTTGCATTGGATGAAACAAACGCATTTACCATATGGCAGCAATTAAACAAAAAAAAAAAAAACAACTTATAAAATTGCTAAAATAACACGGTTTTAAAAGGTGAAAAAACATTTAACTGCACCAAGGAGTAAGGAATAAATATTTTCCCAAATAACACTATATGGTATTAACTTACTCCTTAAAANAATTAAACAAAAAAAAAAAAACAACTTATAAAATTGCTCAAATAACACGGTTTTAAAAGGTGAAAAAACATTTAACTGCACCAAGGAGTAAGGAATAAATATTTTCCCAAATAACACTATATGGTATTAACTTACTCCTTAAAATATTTTGCATGTAGTAGCTTAAAAAATACTTTCCTGTCTCTTGACAAAACTGCAATTTTTTTTACAATATTCAAATGGAAATAAATCAGAAATTATCACAATTAAAATATCATATTTAAGAATACCTATTAATAGTCCTCAAAACAGATGGCCAAAGAAGTGTTTACAGTGGACACAGCAGAAATACTGAAAAATTATTGAACCTTTGAAAAATGTAGCTTAATTCTATCCTTAAGGAAATGTTAAAATGCAGCAATCTTTTTATGTTCTTGGGAATGTTTCCACTACTTCCATTTTCAAAAGAAGGGAAAATTCTACATAGCAACAGGGGTTTTGGTTCTTTCGGGGAGTTTGAAGGGTTGGATTTTTTTTTTTTTAGTTTTCCATTTCTTGTTACTAAGATTCAAAGGCCAATTCCATAATAAGATTCAGAATTACTGGTGAAGGAAACTGGAACACTAATAACACAGATATTGAACTACAAGAAAACATAAACATGGATCACGCAGTGAAGAACACAGATGCAAACCCTGTGAGTTGTTGTATAAAAGATGTAGAAAAAAATCTTCCCAAACTTACCCTCCCAGAAGATTCAGAACATTTATGCTAAGCTGAGTCATCAATACTGCCTTTATAGTTTATTGTAAGGTTAATAAGAAGCCAACATAAATACAAAATAGATTTAACATTATAATAGGCTATTTTTTTTAGAACTGCCTTCTTGCTAATTTAGAGAGGATGCCACACAGTTTCAACATCTTTTATCAGTGCTTATGGAAACCCAAGACTACTTTTGTCTACAAATGCTCAGCCTTCTCCAGATGGCTACTTCAAAAGCTAATATAATTACCAGATGTCTTACAGTAAAGCAAAGAAGCTGAGACTCTCCCAAGCATGAAACCAGCCAAATGCTAAATACTGCTAATTTTTGGAAACACAAATCCCGAGTCAAATCTGGCATTTCTACACTAAGTCTGTTTGCTATCCAGCCTAAACAAAGCATAAGTGGAAGACAGCATGCCACATGAGTATGACCTTTTGCAGACATGAGAAATGGTTCTTGACTTAGAGGAGAAAAGCTGTCCTGACATTACAGGAAACAGAAAATACAGTTATAACAGATTCCTTATATTATTGAGCAATCTATTGATGTTCCCTCTCAACATTTTTGTATAATTCCTAGAGCAATGTGAATAATGATGAGCAGATAAATAAGATTGAATAATATGTTTTCTTCAGATTCCACCTCATCTATAACAACATTCTATTAACAAACTTAAAAATTCCATTAAGCATGATTCAATCAAAATTATTTTCTGAAGTTTAAGCAGACTGAGATTATGATTAAATTAAAAGAGTAGCTTGGCTGTTTGAAGTCTACTGCAATGTTCTACAGTGTGCACACAAGGACAGTTACTTGGAGAGCAGTTGTGATCCACAAGGCTGGGTTACTGAAGGTGACTTGAATTGCTAACATAATGTATTAACACTCTCCAAAGGGCGAGCATCACTTTTTGTGCACTGCTAATCCATTACTGTTAGCATACAATCTGCACAAGCTTCTTCTCTCAAACAGCTACTTACTATGTTAAGACACAGTAGCAACAAGAATATTATTTTGTTCCACAATCACTTTAATTAGCATGTAGGATATTTACAATATATATAGATTGTAAGATTCATTTTTTAAAAATAAAGTGTTCACATTAGCTGAATTCATATATAGCTCAATTCATATTAGCCATTCATTTCCCTTTAGCTACAGTATAATAGATGCAGTAAAGATAAGACAAAAGCAAAGATAAATGGAGTAAAGCGCAATAATGTATAATATAATCAAACTATGTCACAATTCCAGCAAAGCACCAACCAAAATCACTTACCTGAGGAATCCAAAAGTTTGTGAAATGGCAGCAGTACACATCCACCATCACCTATCCTTGAAATAGCTGCCATTGCTATTGGAAAAGGAAGGCACTAAGAACTGGCTTTAATTGACTACAATTACAGTAGCCAAAGCCTTAAACAGTCTTACCCAAAGAGGCTGCATAATATTCATCACTGCAGTTGCTCAAAGACGAACAAGCAAGACTCTACACAGCCTGCTCTGTTAGCCCTGTTCCCTTAGTTCAAGAAAGACATGAGTGGAAGTTTGGAGCACTGACTTCCAGAGTTTCCACATAACCTAAATATTTCTAGGTTTCCATAATGAAAATTACATACTAATCTTATTGTTTTCCTTTTCAAATAGCAATGATGCCTTTCTTAAACACATTATAGGTTATGCAATGAAAAAATGTGCAATGAAATTTCCCTCACTCTGAAGAATTGCAATCCTTCTTTCTTAGAAACTGATAATAATATATTGTATTACACTTAATATTTTTATTAAAACTAACAATAAGGCTGATTATCAGAGTGGTATTTCGCATTCTGAAAACTTGGCAAACAAGAATTTGTTGATATAAATGTTCATTGACCAAGTTCAGGAAGTTTATTTACAGGTATTATAATTGTACATTTCATTTAATATACATTTAATATACAAAACATAATCTAAATTAAAGAATAATTGAATATATAATTGAATTTATATCTATATTTATAATATTATATAATAACATAATAAGAAGAATAATTGAATAATAACTGAATTTAGAAAAGAGATTCAGAGCAGCCCTGCAGAGAAGGACTTGGGGGAGTTCGCTGATGCAAAAATGAACATGATACTGCCATGTGCACCCGTAGCCCAGAATGCCAACCATATCCTGGGCCACATAAAAAGGAGTGTGACCAGCAGGTCCAAGGAGGTGATCCTGCCCCTCTACTCTGCTCTCGTGAGACCTCACCTGCAGTATTGTGTGCAGTTCTGGTGTCCTCAACATAAAAAGGACATGAAGCTGTGGGAACAAGTCCAGAGGAAGGCCACAAGGACGAGCAGAGGACTGGAGCATTTCCCATACAAAGACAGGCTGAGAAAGTTGGGGCTGTTCAGCCTGGAGAAGAGAAGGCTGCGTGGAGACCTCATAGCAGCCTTCCAGTATCTGAAGGGGGCTGTCCTGGGTTCAGCAGTAGCAGTCATTTTTCTCCTTCTTAGTAGCTGGTGCAGTGCTGCGTTTTTGACTTTCAGCCTGGCAACAGCACTGATAACACCAATGTTTTTAGTTGTTGCTCAGTAATGTTTACTCTGACCAAGGATTTTTCTGGGAGGAGGGGAAGCCGGGAGGAAGCAAAGACAGGACACCTGACCCAAACTAACCAAAGAGGTATTTCATACCACAGCATGTCATGTCCAGTATATAAACTTGGGGCAGTTACCCAGAAGAGTTAGATCACTGCTCGGGTCAGGCTGGGTATCAGTCGGCGGGTGATGAGAGGTTCTATTCTCTTCCCTTGTTATTTCCCTTATCATTATTATTATTGGTGGTAGCAGCAATGGTTTGTGTTATACCTTAGTTACTGGACTGTTCTCATCTCAACCCATGGGAGCTACATTCTTTCAATTCTCCTCCCCATCCCTCCAGGAGCAGGGGGAGAAAAGTCAGGGAGTGACCGAGCAGCTGCGTGGTTCTTGTTGCCAGCTGGGCTTAAACCACAACAGGGGCCTAGAAGGATGCCGGGGAGGGACTCTTCATTAGGGACTGTAGTGATAGGACAAGGGGTAATTGGTTAAAACTTAAACAGGGGAAGTTTAGTTTGGATATAAGGAAGAAGTTCTTTACTGTTAGGGTGGTGAGACACTGGAATGGGTTGCCCAGGGAAGTTGTGAGTGCTCCATCCCTGGCAGTGTTCAAGGCCAGGTTGGACAGAGCCTTGGGTGACATGGTTTAGTGTGAGGTGTTTCTGCCTATGGAACTAGATGATCTTAAGGTCCTCTCCAACCCTAACTCTTCCATGATTCTATGAAATGCAAATACCAGATTTAAGCATAAAATGACATTAAAAAAAAAAAAAAAATCACACCACAAGCAGTTAATCTTTGAAGTCAAATACACTGTTTTAAAAATGTTTTAAGCACATATTTTGCTACCTGACATACAGAAGTATCCTCTTATATTTTTCATATTCATTTACATTTTTAAAAATATATTTACAACAAGTTTCACATGCATTTACATTTACAGTGCAATATTACACAAATACTATGTTTACATTGTAACCTTCCTGTAATATTACATAAACGATGTAATGTCTCCTGCCCTTAGGTTTTGTTCATTAAAAATACTTTAACAACCTAAAACTGCATAAAGAGCATATTATCAAATACATTATCAAATATTCAGACAGTGAATATGCGCAAGCTAACCAAAAATCTACTATGGCAAGCACTGGGACAAAAGAACCACATAGTTTGTGTAATGAAAAGATGGAATGAATCTTTCCAAGCAGATTATCAAATATACAAGAAATATTTTTTTCTATCTCATCACTGACAGGCTAATGTTGCAAATGTATGCCTGGTTCTGCTCGGCAACATTTTGTTAATACTCTGTTCATTAATTTAACAAACTATCAAGAGAGTATGTTTAGAACGGGCAAGCATTATCTCGTGCATTTCATTTAATTAAACTTTGTTCTAGCAATATGACAGTCAGCATTTCATGAAGGGAATTATTTTAAAGATGAAGGTAGAAAATATTTCAAAATGCCCTGCTAAAACATGAAAGCATAATCTAAAATTACCCCTGCACACACAGTAATTTATCTATAATATTAAAGATGTTATTTCCAGAGTTCATAATTAATTGGATTCCACAGAGAAATTATTCAGGCATTCCAGATAGCAAAATGATGCACAAAGGCACAAAACATAGTGCCGAAGGACAATCATAAACAACCACTGTGACTTGCCTGAATTACAACAATCATTGAGCTTAATGTGAAATGAATACTGGCTGCCTTTTGTATGTGGTCATTACTCTACTGCAAAGAAATTGCCATTGAATTTTGATTATATTGCCTTAATAAAAAGTAATGAAAGTGGCTCATGCTCTAGTGGCTTTCTTTTAAATGATACACGATGGTGATCTTGCAAAGGCCAGTGTGCCACAAATTGATTATCACACCTCATCTGAGGAAGGTGATGTTACCCCACCACTGTAGGTAACTGCAGTGATGACTTGATTTCTTGCAAACATTTTAACAAACCCTTTCAGTGAAAAAATTAGAAATCAGATTTTGAGACTTACCATCGATCCGACTAACAAGTTCTTCCAACATTTTCACTTTCTTCTGAATTCCTGGCTGTGCAAATGTGTAGTTATCCTGAAGAAGAGACCATACACAAGTTTGTAGAGAGAAAAAGGAAACAGAACTAAATAAACCTTGTTTTCCTTCAATTACGTGTCTCAATCCATGTATTTTTCCATGTTTTAAGGTGTTTGTGTCTTGTTTTTATGTTTCCTAGAACTGCTTATACAGTTAAGTAGTAAATCACCACACTGTTTAGTCCTACTTCAAGACCCCATCCCTAACAGTATACACTCTATAGCTATTACTGCATCAATTGCTCTCTACATGCTAATTTAGTGTCCCTGGATTTACAACTTTCTTGCAGAAGTCCAAGTAGTTTTAAATGGCTGTCCTCTTCAATGCCAAATGTGTGATGCTAGAGATTTTTTTAAAGTAAACTTTTTCTTATAAATTTACTATTCTATGACAAATAATGTAGGAAATATGAAAATTTAGACCCTAATCAGTTTCAGAGTAAGAAATCAATCTTTGGAAGTTCAGAACAATCACTTCCAGCAGCCCAGAAAATCAAAAGACTATTTTAATGGAATCATGACTGTTCTAAAACCAAGGCTACAGTTAATAACATGAACCAAAATCTAACACACAAGCCACATAGCTAAAATGGTAGGGTATTTGCATGTATTTGTTTTAATGTATTAACTCCAACTGGATTTTTTATTATTGGATTGCAACTTCACAGTATAAACTTCACTAGAGTTTGCAATAATAAGGAGAAAGGTATCTCCACTTGAACCCCAAAGTGATCAATCTTTTTAAATATGGTATTTTTTAAAATACACAGCAATGCTTCTGAGTATCTGACAATCCCTCAACTCAACTCATTTTGTTATGGTTTTCTACGTAGGAAGATTCAGGAAGAGAAACTTACCAATCTATATTTTAAAAGAAAGTTTCTACGTAAAATTGTGGGGTTTGTAACTGCTACCTACACAGAAAACCAGGCGAAATTATTTTTTGTCTGAACTGCTATTACTTGAACATGAAAACCAATTGGTAACTGAGCAGCTATCCCAAAACTAATCCTTAAAAAAATTTTCCCTGATGTTGGAATATTTGCTTGACTTGATTTCAAATTTTAACCTGGCCATAAGAGTAAAAAGGGCGAATATCAAGTTCATTTTTATACATCTTGAGAAATTTTTGGTTGGTCATATTTTGTTGTTTAGGTTTTTTTGGGTTTTGTTTTTTGCCCTTTTTTTTTTTTTTTTAAGGCCTTTTTTTTTTTTTTTATTTTTTTTGTTTTTTTTTTTTTTTGGGGTTTTTTTTTTTTTTTTTTTT
>NDXB01008294.1:92454-103219 GCA_002631895.1 Agapornis roseicollis
AAAAAAAAAAAAAAAAAAAACTGAAACAATTTCACAGAAAACATGCTCTACACTATACAAGTAACTTGTTTGAAAGCAGGGAATAATCAGAAAGAGAAGGTACGAACACAGAAAGAAAGAAAAGAAGCAGCAGCAATCTGCTATATATTTGTAACTATAGTTTATTTTCTAATCAGCTCACTGCAAGCAGCAAATGAACCCTGACTGCAAACATGTGCTACCAAACACTGCTAACAAGAAAAAAAAAAAAAAGTCTTTGTTGCCAATGCCAAATACAAGTCATCACCTTTCAGAAACTTTCCATTTCTAGCAAAGGTCAATTTTGGTCCCATCAGAACCCAGGAATTCACAACAACTATCATTTTAGTGCATATATTCTGAGGTTACAAAATCAGATTTTTGCTTTCTATGGCACAGATGGCACAGGTCTTAATGACACAGATCTGAAAAAACAGACACTAGATAAATATTATTTGATGCCTAATGTGACACAAAGCCTATAAAATTCAATTCAGGTAATTTTTTTATAAATTGAGAAGTTTCTCTTCTACGGTGTGTCAGCACTGCAGCACAAAGTGTTTGAATCTGCTAAATATCAAATGCAGATATTTGGACTCTCACTTAATCCGTGGTAGATTGTATGGATTCCTCCCTCACATAAATGCAAGATGTTCAGCTACATATTTACTATTCTAATCTCCATAAACTTACATGCCAATGACTGCAAATGTGTACATACAAAGCCATCATTATTAGTTGCAACTTGTGTTGAACAGAAAATGATGCTCCCATTTATAGCTTCTCCACATGGAAAAAATTCAAACACATGGTGAAGTAGCATCAGCATCAAGCTTTAAATAAATGTTTTAAAAATATGATCATATTTTCACAGCTATTGTTTAGAGTTTGCTATATTAATGACTTAAAAATGAAGAAATAAGCCAGCTTTTCATCAACTCAGTGAGGCCATTTTAATTGGCGACTTGAGCAAACGTTCTCCATGCTTGGTGATGGAGATGCCCAACATGCCTCCAGAATTGCAGATTTCAACTCTGCTCTTGAACATCATACTACAATGAAACATCTCGTCATTTTAATGAAAGGAAGTTGCACAATTTTTCCCTTCCTCTTCCTCTCTTAATACTATGCCAAACTTGCAGCAGATTTCTTCAATGTGAAAATCTACTTCTCCTCTGTTTTTCATAGATGTACTCCTTCTCAACAGCCTTAAAGTATTTCAAGGCAATGACATTAATCAGTTAACTCTACTACTTACAGACAGGAAAAATCAATTCACCTGAATGCCATCAAGCAACTTGCTCATGCACCAATAACTGTCAGCTTCTATGTTCTGCAGCAC
Organism: Agapornis roseicollis; assembly: GCA_002631895.1. Taxonomy (NCBI): domain Eukaryota; kingdom Metazoa; phylum Chordata; class Aves; order Psittaciformes; family Psittacidae; genus Agapornis; species Agapornis roseicollis. The sequence continues at coordinate 93,815 of NDXB01008294.1, forward strand.
TTCTTCAGGCAGACTGGAAACATCAAAATTTTCCACTTCTTCCTCTGTTTCAGAAAAAGAGATCAAGTCAATGAAGTGCACAGAATAAATAAACCAAGAATGAGGAAAATAACTGAAAACAAAGACAACCACCACTTATCTTCTAGTCAAAAACTTCAGTGCACATTAACAGGGACTAAATGAATCATTTATTGCTCAACTGTGTCACCTAATGGCTTTAAATGTTAATGAATACTCAATTTCTTGCAGACTGTGAAAAACTCAAATCACGCCTGGTTAACCAGAATTAATATATAATAAATTACTTCATACTAAACATTTCACACCTGAAGGAGGATCATCAGAAGCACTTTGAGAGCCCTCAAGCTATGTATGAGCAATCTGCAGAACATGGCTATGTTTGCATCACGTACAACATATGTTGCCAGACTTGGCAGAAGAAAAAGCCCTGGAAAATGCTTTTTTAGAAAAACAAAGAAATTTATTTAGAAACCTGACTACAGCTTTTTAAGGAGGATTTGTTTTTCAGGCAAGCATTTGGAACCAGAAGGAAGTCAGACAAAAGGAAACATGACTCCTACCCATCACTCCCAAAAAAACCATGATTCTCAATACTGGAAAAGCACAGAATCCTAATGATGCCTATTTAATTCAACACATGAGTATGTTAAAAAAATTTGCATTTTGCTATGAACTGAAATTTACCACCTAAGCCACACTATCTTAAACAATGGTTTCTGAACAAATCCATCTTGAACATTAAATGTGCTGCCTTGTCAGCTAAATCATAAAGTTCCCATACAGCCCTAGAAGAGAGTTTAACACAAGCTGGGAATGCTCCACCTAATGCTGTAGTTTCCCTCTTGCAGCAGCAGCTCACAGTGTTTTTACTGTATCAAGATAAAAACCAAAGAAATTTCTTTGCCAGCCCTGGTTTCTTCTCAAGGAGGAGAAGGTGCAGAAGAAAGAGGTGTTTGATTCAACTTAAACCAAAGAAAGAACTTCCTCCATTACACAACAACAAGTAAACAGTAACAGAAAACAAGGATATGTAATACCTTAAAGCTCCTCTAATCATCTGTCTCATAGCTTTGCAGTATGTCATTACAGAAGCCTGAGTACCCTTTTAGATTGTCGTGTTTGGTTATGCTACTATTTGTCAATTGGAAATAATCATGAGAATTCCACGTTATAAAATAATTTTAACATACCAATGATTTTACCACCACTAGTAGACACTGGTAGCAAGGTGTCTACTTATCAAAGCATTCTTGTTTGAACTGGTGTCTATGTGTGGGTGTGCATCTTCTAAGGGATCATTCATTAGTTTTCCATTATAAAGTATGATCAGCTGTAGGAAAAGGAGATTAGGTTGTGCTAATAAAAAACTAGTTAAGATACCGTGAAACCTGGTAACTAAAACAGAGGATTGCGGCAGAGACTCCATAAAATAAAAGCATGCAATGCTCTCAGAGGTAACAGGACCGTAAGCAATGCACCAGAAGTCATTTTCTGTTTAAAGTAATATCACCCTTGCCTTGGAGTTAAGTTTCAAAAAGCAGTTTCTAAAATGAAATCACCGAACAAGTATGCAACATATTTTAAATATCCTATATAATAAACTGAGCTATAACACTGTCTTGCAGAAGAATGAAGAAAAAGTTAGTAGCAGACTGTAAAAACACATTTTTTAAACAGCTGATACTTCTGTGAGCAGGAAGAAACTCCCTTATCCAATGTCAGCAGCATATTCCTCCCAGCTTCCCACCCAAAAGTCACTATTATACTTCTCCCCCCACAATGGACAGCAAATTCTCACAATTCTCTGTGGAAAATGGAGGCAGTATAGGCAGCAACTGGGAGGCAGCGCTCCCCTCTAACATCTTTCTGTCAAGCTCACTTACTTTATTAGACTTTCCTCATGAAAGACTGCTTCTAGCACAAACCTGGTTTCCTTTCACTCTGCAAATCCAACCCCTTCAGAAAAATCATGTTAAGAGAAAAGCCTAGCACCATATAAAAGACAAGAGGTTTTTTTGAAGTAAAGATGCTTGAATACAGTGGTGATGACAAGAAAGGATTGAAGGCAAACAGACCAACTCAAGAAAAAACCCAAAACATCTAGCAATGAAAAACACTTAGACAAGTAGATAAGGTGATAAACACTTGGCAAAACAAAGCCAAATTGAAATGCCACTTCTACAGCTCAAAAAGACAGCAGAAAGGTCTGTCAAAGTCTAGAAAAAACAGCAAATTATTATGAATGTTAACATGTCCTTTACTAAGTCCACTAACAGAAAAGTTACTAAGTGTATTCACAAGTCTTACTCACAGAAAGACTGAAAATTATTAACATGGACCAAAAAAAAGGCAATTTAAGATGGCAAGTTTCATATCAGCCTGTGAAAAAAAAATCAATATTAAGTATCTACCTATCTACTTCCAACCTGATGTGCCCTGAAATTTTATAAAATAAACAAGAAAACCCCACCATTTTCAGCCAAGAAGCCCTTTTTAACAGTTCAGAAATTACAATTAAGGATGAATATTTCCATTAGTTTATAAGAGAAAGACTTTTCCAGACAGAAGATGACTTACATAACCTCTACAGAAGGCACGCTATTTTCTGTCATATCCTATTCATGTTAATTCATAAATGGCTTACAGTTATGCAGTTTGTGTTTACTATATATTCATAAACCAGAGTCCCAGTGGAAAAATATCTAGTTAATATTTTTTTTATTTTAACAGGTAAAAAAAAATGAGTCACCCATTCTCTCTAAGCCTCACAATGTCTGCAGAAAAAACAATAAATGAACCAGACTTACTCATATTTATATAAAACAAAAACATATTGAACTTTATTCTGCTTGAAAGAAGCAGTCTTCAGCCCTTCGTTCACAATACCTTTGCTGAAAGAATAAGATTATGACTACTTAGATAGTGTTCCTTTGCAAATTTCCTGCCTTTGGGCAACTTTTCTTTTCATGACACTGCTATCACATTTCTGAACAAAAAGGAAGTTATAAATCGTAGCACAACACAATAACTCCTCTACAGGTGGGCATGAGACGATAACAAATGAATGAGCCTTTTTATCTTCTCTTTCTCATCTTTCTTATCTTGCCTCTTTTTTGTCCTTCTCTTTCAAAATCTACTATTTCACACTATACGTTTATACTATCATTTAAACCAACAAAAAAGCTGAAGACACACCCAACCATTGGAGGTGGGTGTCTTCACCTCCCTCTACAGCCAACGCAGAAAAACAAGTAGTGATGGAGAATTAGGTGTCTTGTTCTAAAGCAGAAACCTAAAATAAATCGCATGAATCACATACAAAGAAAATACTGGTTTTGTCAATATCAGCTGTAACTTGAACTGAAAAGGACTGCCTTATAATGCAGACCTCTAAACTTTGGAAATCTATAAGGACCCATCAAAAGTATTCCCCCGATCTTGTGACTGAACTATCTACAACAAGTAAAATGGAAGGCTGCAAGAAAACAACAGCAGTTTGAGAAACAAGGCTAAGCAGCTTGGACAGCAAAGATACCCAAGCATTAGTATTTTGGAAAAAAATAGACTCTAATTGTTCTAGTAAAGGAGGACTAGCAAATTGTAAAGACTTCTTTTTATTCCCACCCCATCTTCCAAAAATACACTTTTTAAGAAACAATTTCTAATGATTCCAACTACTTTTCATCATGGGTATGTTCACCAAACACAAAAGATGTCAGGACAGGCTCTTCTCAAAAGAACATAGGTCTGACGTAAATTTACTATTCTAAGTAAAGTTCTCATTATTCCACAAGGAAAAGAAGAATAGATTAGAGACAGAAAGGCAAGTATTATCAAATTCTTTCTGCTTTAGTTTATAGGTGACCCTATAAATCAAAATATACAGATAACATTCAAGAACCATTCAATTATTTCACCAAAAGAATCCGTAGTCCCAAAATACAAAGTCACAGACTCAAGCTCAACCATTAGAGACATAAGAATAGCACTTCTAGGAAGCACTCATCTAGTTTTCTTGTTCTGTCTCTCCTTTTGGAAGAGGCATTCAAGAACACTATACTTTTACGTGGCTTATACTGACTTATCTTTAGTGTTTTAATAAGCCTCAAACATAAAACAGATACGCGGGATTTTTTATATGTTCTTTAAATATATAAGCTACTTCCCATCCAATTTTCATTCCCATTGTGCTTTTCATGCATCATTAAGTCATCTCTACTAATGTCAGATAATAAAGCTTTGAAATAAAAAAAAAACAAAGCTAATTAAATGTGTTAGACATTCAATTGTATTCCAGTAACACTCTAGAAGTATTTATCCTATGTAAAACAACTGTCTCAAACTTTTGCTTAAAACTTTGCAACTAAGTATTTCAAAGAGTATGTCAAATTACTTTAAGAGATGTATTGAAATACATTTTTCATTAGATCAGCTATGTAGCATGGTTTTGTATATTACCTGGTACTATTTTATTTAAATGAGGTATACACTGAACAAGAAGAAAAATCCAGACACTAAATCTAGTGAAGAAGACACAACATTGCAAAAGCCACCAAACAACCAAGTAGTCAGTGACTTGCTATGGTTTCAGCTGCATCAATTCACCTGAACTTGCTGCAGTTTTCTGAGGAAGTTCGCAACTGACTCCTAATATGTGAACAACCTGTTTCAGGGAGAGCTGAAATAAAAAAAGCCATCCATTTTCATGACAAGCTTCAATTAAGGAACATATTTAATGTTTATTCATTTATTTGTGTAGGCACATAGGGCAAAGTGCTGCTTCTTATTTCAATTTAACACTTGTGCTGGAAAATGATTGCAAATTCTTGTGTTAGATAAATTTAAATTTATTTTCAATGAGTGAAATCTGAGAGGACAGTAATATAAAGCTTAAATAACAAAAATATGGAGGCAAATAGCAGGCCAATGTGTACATGTATCAATATCTGGAGAGAAAAAGATCACTGTGTAAAATTTCACAATTACAAAGTCTCACAGCAACATTTCTTATTTTCTTCAGTTTCCTGCAGAGATCTTTATTGTGTTATCTATGTTATTGTAGAAGGCAGTAAAACAGTTGCCTTGAGGAAAACTTCTGAGAATGGAGTCAATAACATGCTGATCCGAATATGTGCATTGCCAAAAGCATAGTATTAGCTGTTTTTTACTCATTCCTAGCTTACACTTCCAAAACTTCCCATAGTGCATAAAAGAAAGAGTAACTTTTTCTAAATGGCTTTTACTGGATCCATTCCCAAAGGCAGAGACATAAGGATGAAATTAAAAATTAAAGTATTAATTACAACTACTTACAAATGTATTTTTCCAATCACAACAGAAAATAAACATACTAAACATAATACTGCTTTGCCTCCATTGGAAACAGATTTTAATGAGATTAAGCCTAATTGCTGAGTTTGGTGGAAGTTGTTAAAAATGTTAAAATCACGTTCATGTCTCATCTGTGTCTTTAAGATGTATTTGATTTCTTGAAAAAAAAAAAAAAACCACATTAAAATAAAAAAGTGCTTGAAATTCACCATTTCAGCACAGATCATGGCTAAAGCATCTGTCATTACAGACAGATCAAGCCATACAATACACATTTTTGCATTAAAGAACTGGANTCTTTAAGATTGATTTCTTGAAAAAAAAAAAAAACCACATTAAAATAAAAAAGTGCTTGAAATTCACCATTTCAGCACAGATCATGGCTAAAGCATCTGTCATTACAGACAGATCAAGCCATACAATACACATTTTTGCATTAAAGAACTGGAAATTTTTAATTTCAGAGAAGATTTTATTTATGGAAAAATCATGTCCTGAAATAATGTTAAAATACTGAAAACTGATAAGATTTAAATGGATTAATGATATTGCTACAGCAACTAGCCACCCTCTTAATGCATTCAAATGGCTATCTGTGTCCAACCACATTCAAATGCAACAAACAAAAAAGCAACCTGCATTCAGAATTTCTTCTAAACCTGTTTCACCAATAATTAATCTTCACAAAATGGGAAAGAAATTAATGTAATGTGACAGTTTTACTACTTCATTACACTAAGCAAGCTCATATAAAAAATGTCTCTATTAAATAAAGCATACATTCTTTCAAAGGAAACTATTTTTTAGCAAAACAGGCATTTAATTGGATTATTAATGTTTTAATTTTGGCTTTTTATCTTGAAATGGTGTCTCAGCATTCAGAATAAGGCAAAACTCAGATGAATGCACTGGAGTGGAGGCAGGGGATGAGACAGGTGGTGATATGAGGAAGATTCAGTGCACCTGCAGCCCAGAAAGCCAACAGTACCCTGGGCTGCATCAAAAGGAACATGGTCAGCAGTTGAAGGAGAGGACTGTCCCCCACTACTCCACTTTCGTGAGACCCTACCTGGAGTATCACATGCACCTCCGGGGCCCCCAACACAAATGGGTTGTGGAACTGCCCAAGCTGGTTCAGAGAAGGGATAAAAGATGATGAGAGGTCTCGAGCACCTCTCCTACAAAGACCGGCTAAGTGAACTGTGCTTGCTCAGCTTGAAGAAGTCTTCTAATACCTCAAGGGGGCTTACAAAAAATCTGGAGAGGGAATTCAGGGGAAAATAGTGACAGGACAAGGGGTTACAACATTAAACTGAAAGGGGATATTTAGATTAGGAAATAACTCTTTACTGTGAGGGTGGTGAGACACTGGAACAGGTTTCCCAAAGAAGTTGCAGCTGTCCCACCCCAAAAGTGTTCAAGACCAGGTTGGACAAGATTTTGAGCAATCTGATGTGGCAGAAGGTGTCCCTGCCTATGGCAGGGGGCTGGAAGTAGGTGATCTTTAAGGTCCCTTCCAACCCAAGCCATTCTAAGATTCTATGATGCCAGAAACAGACTAAGATCATCAGCAAATTATGAATATTCTTTACACACAATATATATATAAAATAATACATAGAAACATTAGAAAGGCAAATTCTCTGAACATCTTAAAATTCTTCTTTTTTTAGTGCTAATTTGTGTGAATGTATTTCTCATCTAATGTACAAAAGTATTACCATAGACTTCAAGTCCAAATTATATAGCTCTTGCAGAGGTGCAAAGAAATCATTCTGACTGCACTTGTGCATATGAATTTTGTTTTGTTGTAATCTACTTTAGATGTTTTATTTTCAGACAGATCTAACCTGAAAGTTACCAGCAAAATATACAAACTACAAAACTATATGAATATATATAAGCAAAACTGTACTGCATACAGAGATGCACAGTAACATTTACAGGACCTTGTATACCCCACTTCAAACTCAGTTTTCAAAAAGCCTTTTGAAACAGCTATTCAGTCACTGCTGCATTAGTATGATGTTTTCCAAGAAGATCAGGACATAAAAGAGCATTTAGATGTAAATTCTTTTCAGTAACAATTACCTAATTAAATACGTACATAACCACATCAGTATCTCTCATTGAAAACAATCCTAATTACCTATTTATCTGATAGAAATAGCTTTTGAGCTATTAAGGATTAATCACCAAAGTAAAAAGTTCCCTTTCTTTGTGATACTGTAGTCACAAAGGTAAAATTAAAGCTAAAAAAATAAACTTAACCATCTCAGTATCCAGGCTTAGGTAAACATGACCTTAAAGCATTTCAAATATTCCCCTCTTATGAGTAAGTTCTCCCATACAGCAGTGTATTGTTGACTTGTCTGGTTTAACACTGTTAATAATCTTATACTTGTTTTCAATTGCTTTGCAACAATTTTCTTAAGATGCAACAGCAAGCAAAATAAATATCCTTTATACATCAGTATATGAACATTGTTTTAAACATTAATCATTTTACTTTATCAATATTAATTCTCTAAATAATTTTATTGAACATGGGAAATGTTATAAAAAGCTCTGACCTGGAAAACAAGGTCAATCACCAGCTCCAAAAACATTGTACACTTGATTACTTTGACCTTAGTTTTAGTCTCATAAAAAATAATATGACCCTGAAAGTACTCTCAATTTATTGTATCACAAAAGAGTAAATACTTCATACACTTATTCTCTAATTCCAGATTTTCCATAACCGTAATCAGTGAATCATTGAGAGAGTCTTTCTTTAGTGGGCCTACATGCTTGCAAATGAGATTTTTCTACTCAGGCATTTTCCAGACTAGATTTTAATGGTAATATTTCTCCCCCATCACTAAGTAGTCCATAACTTGTCTTTAATTCCTACTGTACATACCATGTAGAAATAGGACTGTTTTTAAAAATTATCAATGTATTTGAAAAACAGGGAAATTCTCACCTCATGTTGCATGTTAAATGATTCCTCATAGGATGCAGACACAGATTACTGCTCAACAATTCAGGTATGAGAAAGACTAAAAATACATTTACTACTTCAACAATGCTATCACCAAAACAGGATACAAAACAGAACTAGCTAAATCAGGTGGCACCAACACGCCTTTGATGCACAGAGCTTACATAATGCTAAGTATAAGACTGGCAGCTGAGGTATCTGCCTGGTAAAAGCAGCTTGCATTTAGAAAGAAAGGTATAAGCCACATCCTTGAGTATCACATTATTGTGAAAGAGGAGCCTTCAAAGCTTGTAAGATGACAGCTCCTCTTAAAAATGTATTGTAGCAACAATGAAAAACACAACATTCAGCACAAATGCTTCTCAGAGAAATTACTTAAATAGATTTGCTGCTGTCAACCAAAACAGGTTGCCAGGGATAAGTGGTGCATGTGATACCAAATTATGGGACTAGCAATTAGCATCCAGTATGCATGATGAGCACAGGATGCTGATGAGCATTTTCTTAGAATGCCTGATAACAGAGTTTCCTGAGAAATCCAAAAGGTGCTTGGAGAATAGGAAATGAAAGATTAAAGGTTGAACGTGTCTCCCAAATCATATCTTTTAATTACCTAGTTTTTGCTTATCACTTAGTTTTTTTTAACACATCAAGCTTATGTATGCTCATATGCACAAACACACAGAGCACAGAACTGCAAGAATAGGTAAAAGTAAATCATAGCATGGTCAAACAAGTCTAAAGGAAGTCTCAGGAACACAGGCATTACCTGTATAACAGAGTGGGATTGATTACAAGGCTATTTTAGAGACAATCACTGTAGGATTGTATTTTATTAAATGGAAGAACCTTCTAAAAGAATCCATAAGTTACTGTAGAATTAACAAACTGGGGGCAATATCAACTGCATTAAACACAAAATGTATTTAAAAGATTAAGAAAGCAGTCTATGCATCTACATATGCAAGACTGAATTTGAAGTACTGAAAACTGATTCTTCTTACATGAAAGTATTATTACCAAAAAAAAAAAAAAAACCAAACCAAAAACCAAAAAAAAATATTGCA
>NDXB01008294.1:104632-126072 GCA_002631895.1 Agapornis roseicollis
TTTGGTTTTTTTTTTTTTTTGTGCTAAAGTGCTAAATTTTTCACTTTTGCTTTACAATTTCAGATTTATAAAATTTCAGATTTTCCAAATTTAAAACAATCAAAAAATCCCCACAATGATAAAGAAGCTCAATTACTTTATGATTATTATGATTTAAAAAGGTTTGCATTTAAACTTCAAGTGAAGCCCAAATTAAAATGTTTCAGCGTACAAACTTCTGACAACTCTATTTGAACTGATTTGAAATCTATAAAACATTAACTAACCATATATCTCATTGAAAATAAAAGCTGTTTACAACTGTTTAAAGCACTGATTCACCTACTTTGAAAGCCTCTTAGATCTTGATAATGCTACCCATCTATGAAACAGTACTTGAATATTACATTCCTGACATTTGTATAGCATATCATCATTGCCTATGTAATTCCTTCTCTTTTAGCTTTTTTTCCTGTGAGTTACTTCCTAACAAACACACAAAGTTGTGATATTTGGATGCCAAGACCCGCTGAAGACCAGTCTGCTGGAAACCATGCTTGAGAAGATTTAGATCTGAAAGTATAACCACCTCTGTGCTGCTTCACTACAGAAAGATGATCATTAATTATAACTATAGGAAGACCATGGGGAGAGTAAATGGATGCACAAAGCCAGAACTAAAATACACTGCTCCCTTTGGAATACATGTCTCTCACATAGCTACATTAAATGTAATTAACTTTCTCCTTCACTATTCTTTCATTTTTACACCTGCAGAAATCTTCTGGTTTCTCTTCATTTACTGATTCCAGTATGTTTTCCATCTATTCCCATGACCAAACATTTCCAGTTTGTAGTTTCAAATAAAATAGTTTTCACTAACCTCTCATGACTTTCTCACAATACAAGCCTATAACTTTCTTAATTGCTTTCAAAAATGAGACAATGTAAACCACAAAATATATTTCAAACTTAACAGAAATGCATTATTTTTAAGGCAACAATCATATCATCAAATTCATTTAATTTTTAAAATTCTATAAGCGTACTTCAAACATCATGAAATAACACATCTTCTTTAGACACAGATAGAATAAATGCAGAAATACACAGACACGCAAAACAAACTTTAAAAATAATTAAAATCCACATCAATAATCAGATTTATACATTAAACACATCACCCTACGCACTAAACCAGGACTTTTGTTAACAGAATATTTTTTTTATACACAGGGAACAAGAAGCCTTCTCAAGCACTCTTTAGTAAACCTTGCGGGGGAAAAAAATAAAAACAAACAAACAACAAAAAATCCCCCACCAAACAGAAGAGCTAGAAGTATGTACTTGGTTAATACAGACTTTCATTTGACAGAGAGATGTGAGAGTTAGCTGAAAACCTCAAATACTTAAAAGACTTACTTATTCTGATTACTAATGACAGAAGTTTTGAGTTTGTTTTTTCCTTATGAAAATGCAAAATAGTATTTAATATGGCCTACAGTAAAGAACTTATGTATCTTTATACATATATATACACATATACATATAAGTATATGATACAAGAAAAAAATTCATTTTAAGCTCTAAACTACCAAAGGCACTTGAAGTAGAAGACTTCAAGTAGACACTTGAAGTAGATGGAGAGAAAGACCATGCCTCTCCATCTGAAAACCAGTACAGAATCACAGAATGTTTTGGGTTGGAAGGGACCTTCAAGATCATGTAGTTCCAACTCCACTACCACAGGCAGAGTCACCTCCCACTAGACCAGGTTGCTCAGACCCCCATCCAGCTGGGCTTTAAACACTTCCAGTAATGGGGCATACACAACTTCTCTGTCCCAGTGTCCCACCACCTTCACGGTAACCACTGGCTTAAAAGAACAAATACAGCAAATAAAAAAATCACATAACTAATGCAGCAATTTTTACAACCTCATACACTTTCATGGACAGAATGGAAGTGCCTGGTAGTAGTAAAATGATGTGGAATAAACTTTCAGGATGAATAGATAGTAGAGACAACCTGTAGTAATTCTGCTCACCAGTCAGTAGAAACAGAAGACGAACTAGCATAATTATGGTACCTCAACATTTTTACAATTCATGCATTGAATCACAATATAAAACTAAATTAATGACACTTAAAGGTCTTGAAGGCTTCCTCTAGTAAAACAGAGAAGGCAGCACACTAAGTAACTCAAACTGGATGAACATGGCAGTGAGCTGAAACCAGTTATTATCAAAACCTTTCATTTAGTTCTCTATTTAACAAGAAAGCTGGTCATATATAGCAGCATCCTTAAGATAAAAGCAATTAATTCAAATAGTGGTACCTGGAAGTGGTTACTGCCAGTTATCTGATAAATCCTCTGCCTGATACCTAGTCTAATCTTTGAGATAGTATATTTGCTTCTTCCACAGTTGCTCTTAACAGCAATTCTCCACTGCCAATCTATCTTAACTCTTTTAGACATTTTTTTTAAAGCTTGTCAGCCAAACACAGATCAAAAATGCAGCAACTGTTGCTTGCTATACTTTCAATGAAAATACTGCAGTATGATAATTGGTTATATCACTGCTTTGAAATACTTATTTAGGATAGGTTAAAGTGACAGCTTTGGGACTTAGCACACCAACTTAGTATGCTGATGCCACTTGGAAATTGGAAAAGCATTTTCTAACATGACAAGTCTGAATGACATGGATATTTTCTTCTGAAGCACAAGAAATTTGTTCTTTTCACTCAAAGCCCTATAAAAATAATGCTGACAGGGGAAAAAAAAAATAAAGTTTAGGACTTTTTCTTCTTTTCTCTTTCTCAAACACATTTTCCCCCTCTTTTCTCCTAAAGAAAAAGTTATTTTTAATATAGCATAGTTTTCTTGTGAAGGTATATTCATAAGATATCACATATCCACCACTTTGCATTTTGTCAAACTTTTATATTTCTCTTATTACCATCTTTGATTAAAAAAAAAAGTTAGGAATAGCTTTTAAAACAGGGGAAAGCATTTTTCATTTTACACTACTTTATTCATATAAACTGTATAAAATTGAATCAGATAAACATATCGGGGCAATTACACTGAAGAACTGTTCTTCGACAAATATATAATTTCATTTTGGTTTAGAACATTACACAATTAGCATAGGCAAAAAAAAAATAAAGAAATAATTTCCCAAGTAAAAAGAAAAATCAGTTTAAACATGTACTTCCCTGATTTTCAAACAGAAGCTCTTATTTTCAAATGAGAAAAAATTTGAACTGAACTGTCATGTTGAATTATATTTTAGTAATTGGCCACAGAAGTATGTCAAATATGGAACAGTTCAGAATTCAGAGAGCATTATCTAGTTTAATAATCAAAAAATACCATGAATATCTAGACTGTAAATAGTAATGTTATAAAGCAATTCAACATTCCTATTAATATTCAGCAAAGCCTACTCTTTGAAAATGACAAACTGTTTCAAATTAGACAAAAATAGTGACAGAGAAGCTTCATAAACTCTAGTAGACGAATACAACTATGACAGCTGTTCTTTCTCATCATTCGAACTTGAATTTAGATTGGTATCTGGAGTATAAAGTTAACGCAACTGAGAAGTTCATTTAATAATAAAAATGAAGTACTATTACTTTATTTTTCAATGTGTTTGTGTTTTTTTTTTTTCCCTTCTGTTTGTTTTATGATATAAAACACTTTCAGTGTTCTGGTTTCACGAGTTGAATTCAGACACCCCGAGTAATCCTATTGACATACAAAATTTGACATATTTTAAGTTTTGCATCAACATGGCTTCCTATTAACAACTCTTTTAGGTTTTCCCCCAAAGGCATCTTTCATATATGCTTTATGTACTGTCCTTTTTCCATTCAGTATTAATATTCAAAAATTTATGCTTTAGTTAATGTCGATTACCCTTACACCTTAGAATTTCAGGGTTTAAGGGTTTCTTTAGAGGATGCCTGGTTTTGCTGTTTGGTTTTGGTATTTTTCTAAACAGAAATTTGTAAGACACAGAGCAAGAAATACCATTACTCAAAATATTATCTTTCTCTGAGAGAATGAAAAATAACAGGCAATTACGCAGTTGTATATACTTACTAGGATAATGCTAATGCTTCTTTTTGACTTCTGACAGCAATTGTTAACCACAGCCAGAGAGTTTCTAACTTTAATTAGGTTTTTTCACTTCAAATAGATAGAAACCTTTTAAAAAAGTATCCACAAAAAAAGTTTTAGTTAAAATATGTTACACTTTTCCGTGATAGTGAAGCCTACTTCAACAACTAACAAACCCTTATAAACTAAATAATCAGCACTCTTACTACTATGCATCTGTAATCAAACTAAAAAAGGCATTTTAACACAGTCCACACTTGATTGAACCTTGCAGTATATACCAGCTCATGCAAATAAGAATTTTGATTTTGCAATTTGTGTGGTTGACCAAATGGACTTTCAAGAACTTCAGTTTGTTTCAAGGGACACATGAAGACGACTGGAGTTATTTTCTCCATCCCATCAGTATGATGTGACTTCAAACACTTCGGTTCTAATGATTTGTGGAACTACTTAAAAAAATTGAGATTATAGGAAAATATGACAGAAGTAATATTAAAATAATTCTACATACAATAAGCAAAGAAAGGCAGCAAAGCCTAAGCTTGGCACCTTTCAAGGGAACCTTCAGAGGTGGGAAAAAAAAAATAATGCATCTATTTTTTTTTATTAGCCTTGAAATTAATACTGGTACCTAGAAACCTTAGATTCACAATGTTTGCTCATCACAGTTACTGATAAAAACTTGTTCAGTCAGTCTCAAATCTCTCCCAATACAACTACTGGATGAACCCATGCATCTGATGTTTCAGATGAACTGTTATAATTAGTCTGGAAATCTGACAGCATACTGAAGAGACTGAAATCAAAACTGAAATACAGAGGTAGAGAAGGATTGATTCCATAAAACCATACTGCCTAATCATAATAAATCATGGCAATCCAAAACTGTACTAGAAAATAAAAACAGTAGAAAAGCAGGTTGGCATACCCTACATGGATTTTGAGATGTTTTTATGAGTACTCTCTAACTTGGTAAGAAAAAAATAGGTGTAATTCACATAGACTTATCATGACCACCTACTTTAATACAGCTAAAGCACCCTGAGAGCTACCTCGCATTAAACAGAGATCTTGCCTCTCCCTTCTTCCCTAACATGCTCCTATCCTCACACATCAGCACTGACATCCATCTCTGATCCCTAAGATAAGAGCAGAAAGTAACATTATTCATTTTATCATGGGGTTAGTTTCCTGCCAGTTTAACCGAACTGATCCACCATGCCACAGAAAAGCCAATGCTGACCAACGAGAGAAGGCAGGAATGCATGTTTGGGGCTTGAAAACTGAAAGCAAAGCAAAGCTACCCATTTTGACAGTAGCAAGCCCCTATTCAGCTGTGTAATCTAAGCACATGGCAAATAAACCCTTTTCTGTCCAACTAAACCTGATTTGGAAATACTCAAATATGTAGCTCCACTGCTAAGTTTAAAGAATAGTGAAATGAAACTAGAATAGGCAGGGTACATTGACCTCTGGAAACAGCAAATGGGATCTGGAGTAGGATTAATTCTACAGCATATAAGAATTTAATTCACACATTTACAAGCCCTTTCTGTAAATCAAATATATTAATGAGTAAAACATACACAGCAATATATTATCACCCAACTACACCAGTTACTTGACAATGTGTGCTCAGCTGCTCATTATCAACACCTTCTCAAGATTACTATACTCTAAGAAATGCCAGAAGTGCTAATTGGGTCGGCACAATTAGCTAAAATTCCACTAATTAAATAAGTAAATCACCTCATTTTGACCAAAGCAGATTAAGAGAGTGCTTTATGCAGAGAGAGATTCACTTGTATATTTGATACCGAATGCCACTGACTTCCAGGAGGTTAAGCAACTAAGGAAAAACAGTAGGGAATAAACTAGTCACTAGCAAGCCACACACAAAGTGCATACCTGGGTAAAGCTCATCTACATTCTTTAGGGCCTTTAATATTACAATTACATGAAAAAATAGTCCTCAGCTGAAATAGTTGTATAACTCCAAGACACAACAAAGTGCTCACTGAAGGATCAGTCAAACTGCAGCTAAGAAAATAGTATTCTAACAAGCTGAAAAATAAAAATAAATTTGTCTAAGCAAATAACTAATATCCAAACACACACACAAAAAAAAGGATCAAAAGATTAAAGGCAATTTATAGTTAATTTACCCACTATTAATCTGTTCTTGCCATTCCACAAGTCCTACAGACATATTTGCCCTTCCTCATGCTCTCTCATTCCCTAACCTTCCAAAAAAAGCATAAGATGTCCTCTTAATACTATCTACATTTTCCTTACAAGTCTGTTTGCAGTGCCTCCAAATATACAGCTTTATTAAGCAGTCCTAGACACAGCAGTATATTACAGCAAGCACTGCTAGCTGACAAACAATTCAAACAATTCATCACTCTTTATTTTTAAAATTCTCCTCCTTGATTAAAATGAATGGAAAGATGTAAAATTGTCCAATTTCTTCACCTAATTAGGCCTGAAAAGCCATATTATATATTAATAAAGAAAATTGCTCAGATATTGTGAATGATTTATTTTTAAGTAAGACATACATAAAAAATATAATCTAGCCAAGGGTTTTTAAAGAGTGCTAAAGATTTTTTAAAGCACTAGCATTTAAGTCTATATTTTTACCTCCTTTGATGCAATGTAAGTCATCTGGAAGAATTTAGGGTTTTTTACTATAACTCAACTATTTAAATGAATAAAAAAACCCTGACAACCTTCTGAACTACAGAAGAATATGTATGCATATTAAAAGTGACTACAAATTCTCAGGATGCACAGCTTCTTCACAAAGATCAATTATATCTGAACTGCAAACTTCAGAATCTAAAAATTGCAGTGACTTAAAAATGGGGCAATTAATGCTTTCTGCACAAAAAGAATGGTTGAATTCCAACCAAGGAATCTGATAGGTGGCATAAAAAAGAAGATGTAAGGAGGAAATAAGACTTATAAAAAGGTCTCAGGAAGCTCCTAAATAAAGTAGAACAAGCCAAATCATAAGAAAATGGATAAAACACAATTTAGTTCCACAAGTCAATAATGAGTTAAGACACACGCTCTCAGGACTGTCTTTCAGCATCTATCATTTCTAGCTTCCTTCCCACTGTAGTCACAACCAGTGCTGCCACACAGCACAGGAGACTGGTACAGAAGAACGATGTCCTCAGCACTGTGCACAGGCACTAAACGGGTCTATTGATTACTTGTGAATCTTTTTCACTTTTTCCATGTGGCAAAAGCAGGAATCAATGCATAAAATCAAATTCAAATGCTGTTTATCTTACTCATCACAGTCTTTCCTCTTCAGCTACTCTGCACAACAAAATATTTTCAATGGACAATAGATGGGTTCATCAACAGTGTATAGTGGGGGAACATATTCCTAGAAAGTCAAAAAGTGAATGGCAGTTATCTCAAAGCCAGCTAAGGCAATGCTGAAAATTCCTGCATCATGTTTATATATACATTTGTGTGCATATAATGGATGTTTTGCAATATGTGAAAGCAAAGAGTGTTTCAAAGAAAATTGACAGTTAATTTGAAAGTTTCAGAAAACAGAGCTGCTTGTGTTTGTTGCCAGTCTTTTGCAGAAGAATATACAGGATGTTTTCTGGATTTATGCAGAAGATATAATTGGGTTTTCAGTATATTCAATACTTGAATTCAAGAGTTTTATGTCAGCTTTCTTCATTCCTCAGCAACTCAAATCACACACGAAACAATATTCCATTCAATTATCAAAGAAGATTGCAAAGAATATTGTTAATGTTGTCAAGATTGAAACCCAGTTTCTACTCCCCCCACCTCTTTTTTTCCTCCCCCCACCCCCAGAGTGATGGGAAGGAGAATCGAAGAAATGCAACTCCCATGGGTTAAGATAAGAACAGCCCAGTAACTAAGGTATAACACAAATCACTGCCGCTACCACCAATAATAATAAGAAAATAACAAGGGAAGAGGGTACGATACCACCCGCCAAAAACAAGCCCAACCGGGAAGTGTGAGTGTCCTTCCAGGTAACTCCCCATTACCTCCCCGGGCATGACGTGCTGTGGTATGGAATACCCCTTTGGCTAGTTTGGGTCAGGTGTTCCGTCCCTGCTTTCCCCCGGCCTCCCCTCCTCCCTGGCAGAGCATGAGACTCAGAATGTCCTTGATCAGAATAAACATTACTTAGCGACAACTAAAAACACTGGTGTTATCAGCTATGTTCCCAGGCTGAGAGTCAAAACATAAAAACTGCATCAGCTACTAAGAAGGAGAAAAATTGACTGCTACTGCTAAACCCAGGACAATGTTTATGAGAATTTCAATCAACATCACTAGTATCATGATTATTACTATAAAAAAAAAATCATGGAAACTAAGAAGCAGCACTGAAACACACTTTTGTATGTGGAAACTACACTACTGTTGATTTGCATTAAGGAGAGAAAATATAATGTGATCAAATGGAACTTCTGACATTGAATTTTCATATGACAGAAGAGTGATTTGAATTGTTTTGAATAGCTTTTCAGGCAAGTTTTACAATGTTTTAAAAAATAAGGAAACGTTTTCTTAATACCTGCAAGAAAAGTTTTCATAAAAATTTGTGTAAGTTTTATAAATCATTACAAACAAATGTGTAAATAAAAACATTTTTATACAGTATTGCTCAAAAAATGTATTTATTCAAACAAAGAAAAGTAAAATGGTAGAATTTTGTTACAAAGTGTAATGCCAAAGTTATCAAAACAGCTCAAGAGCATACAGAGATAGCAAACAAAAAAGTCTTTTCAGCTTTCAAACTGCAGAAACCCCTCATATTCTTGAGCACTCCATCCTTGGAGGTTTTACAGTATTTCTTTCATGGTAAACCAGAAGACAGTCTCTAACCAATTGAAGGGCCTGGGAAAGAGAGAAGCATCCAGTTAATCCAGTTATAGCTCCTTGTTCAACTTCCATATTACCAAAACAATTTGTCATTCCTTCAGTTCTGCTCAGTCTTTACTAAGTAGAGTAACTACATTTATGTTACATCTTTTCCACATTATCTCCTCAAAACCCCAATGCATGAGCCCTATTCATAATTCTCCACGGACTAGTGCATTGGAGGAACTGATTAAGAAGGTCCAGGTTTTTAGGTAGAAGGATTCAATATCTCAGATTAATATATAGTGCAGCAATCATGATTTCAGCTTGGTCTTGTAAAGGAAATAACACACGTTAGACAAAATTTTACCTTCTAACACTGTAAACATAAGAAAACTTCTAACAGCTCTCTGGAGTCAGTGAGTTAATACTCTTTCCTCTCTGACTTACTGCCTCATCATTCAGAAATTCAGTTTTATGTACATTCTAAACAGATGTACTTATTGCATAAAAATTACAAACCTCTTCAAAAATCTGATAAATAGACAACTTTTTCCTATTTTATGAACAAACACTGAAGAACTACCTCAGACAGAGTCAGGATACAATGCTCTCAAACATTATTCCAATTCTACTATGAAAATAACATTTTTAAATACAGCATTCAACAGTTGGAAAAAAAAATTAATAATTCTAAAGTATTTGCAGTAAAGATGCTGAAAAGGAAGGAAAAAAGGTAATAACTAGTATGAAACCTCATTTTAAGGACAGGAAGCCCCCTGTGACATATGAGAGGTAACAGAAAGCTAAGCAAGGCAGCTACAGACAGGTAAGTGCTTTTCAAGGATCAAAGAAATTTTACATTCTCATAGTAACACTAGTCTGGGACTAAATCCCATCCCAATTCCATTAGGATTTCAGCCTGGATTAATTATTCCATAAAGTCATGCCAGTATCAATTTAAAAACACTAGGTAACAAAAGTTGCATTAAATGCCTTCTACAAAAGGATCTAATATCACAAGAAAAATACTTACAAGAGTAAGACCATCCTTTCCAAAGTTTTCAGTTCACAAGTTCTTGTAGACATCCTCAAATCATCTTCAGCTCCTCTATTGCAAGAAGATTGCAGACAGTATCTGAATCACCATTCCAGTCTTCAGCAGCTTCATTTTCCTTCACATTCTTTATCCAACATAAAATGATGGAATGCTAACAACGTTATTTGTTTTCTGCCACTGATTTCCTACCAACTGCTAATTTTCTCTTGACTCAATACTACTAGGGGTCTCAAAGTGACTTCACACAGCCATTTCACTTAGCAATGGCCTGGCATGCATCCTTATTATGATGGTGTTTCTCTTGAGCTCTCATCTCACTGGATGGTGAATAAATCCAGGTCCTCTCTGTGGTTCTAGAGGTACACACAAGGCCCAGTGAGTTAATGAAATGAAGATGTAGTACTGAACTGTCAAATGTAGTGAAGTGTAGCTGACTCCATGAGGAAGAAGCCTCAAGAAACTGTGCAGCACAACTTACTGACTAGATACAATCCAGATCCACAGGATCTCAGGGCAACAGGATGGTGTACAAAGAGAGCAACATATGTACAACTTGAAATAGGACTTGCAAGCCAGTGCAAAATTTCCTTGTCTACATTTAGTCAAACACTGAGCAGTCACATGGTATATCTTACCTCATTAACAAAAACATCTCTGGAATTGCATCCATATGGACAAGATTACTTTTAACACAAACTAATATGCTACAAAGTCACAGAGCTTTCAGGAAAACTGTTCTCACAGTAATCAGCATTCCTTCTGACAACATACATTGTAACACTGCTACATCATGTAAGAGATTAGAAGTAAGCACAAAATAAGTTTACCCATACCACTAACTGAAATTCCAAGGAAGTTGTTATGTTATGGTGGAATAAGCTTATAGAACTCTAGTATTTTTTATGGGTTCAAATTCCTCCTTCTCATTTAGACCAGAAATCCTAATCTGAATCTATTATATTTCAGCAAGGCTGGTTATCAACTCCTCTAAAATTTTCTTTAATTGCAGTTGTGTCTCTCCTGGCTTGCTTTGACAACCAAGTTCTATCTTGCTAAAAATATTACAGTATTCCACTTTCATCACAAAGTAGGGAACTAATGAGGCATTCCCAAAGTACACTTTCATCATTCTTACACTTCTAGAAAGGTTGAAAGAATGCTCTCAGCATTTAACATATTCAATTCCTACCTTCAGTCATTTAACCTATTCTAAATGTGGGAACCTATGTGCTAAAATTAGAAACCTCAATCCACACTAATTCATCAAAACATCTACGACTTCAGTCCTTATAAACAAACCCACAAACCTACTTTGTGCCATTCAGATTTGAATGAAAAGGCAAGTAAATTATCACTTCCATACATGCCATTTCTATCTTCAAAAGGTCTTTAACAACACTTTTCCAAATAGCTTCTGGATGACTTTAGCAGACCAGAAAGACTCCCATCACTAGAATAAACATGTCACATATTTGTCATACAAGATTAAGGATTTAGGGTTTTCTCAGTTGTTCATAAAGCTAAAATAAACATGGCTTTCCTCCCACCAAAATATTTGACAACATTTACACACAATTGCAGCTTTATCAGGATTTACTATCAGATTATCTAATCAGCACAGATTATATTTATTTATTTATAACACCATTATTTATTATAATGGTGGTATTAATAAGAATTTACTAATCTTTAATAATCCTTTAGGACCTCTTTCTCTTAATTATAGAAAGAACCTAAATTAAAAGGCATTATCATCACTTTCAACGGCATGAATTATGTCCTAAGTGACTCAGAGCTGCAATATAAATGCTCCAGTTAAACTAAAAAAAAATACACAAAAATCAATAGCTAAAAAAATAAATAGAGCACCTAAGGTACAAACAAATATTGACTTAAAAACAGAGTAAGAAATAAGATCCAGAATAAAATCTGAGGTAAATACAGAGTATTACTAGAGTAATATTAAATACACTAGTAGCTTCAACATTTTTGCTAGGAAACCTCTGCTTCTCTGCATTTACTTCTATATATATATTATTTAAGCACAATTCATACTATGAGTTTTGAATCAGTCTATAATTTTACTACAAATCTCAAGATTTTTTAGGTACTTTGCAAATTTAATGTCCCCATTTCAAGTTTAAGTGTCATGCACATTCTTATTCATGCTAACCTGAAGGCATCACTCAGAGTAACTACAAAGACTCAAATCAAAAAGCTATTTAAAGACAGATCTTAGAAAGTTTTATGTCACTGGAGCAAGTAACTGCTATTAGCACTAAGCCAGGACCACTAATATATTGAAGAAAATACTCTAATTTCAGTATTTTTCTTATTATATAGAAATCAGCTTTTAAATAAGCTTTCACAATGCAGTTTTCTGTGTTTCATACGTTTTCAGAGGCAAAATGTGGTTTATGGTTCTTAGGTTTTGAGTTTTATCTTTCTCCAATGGACACTTCTGGAACAGTTACGCTTTCTGATATGAAAATACTGACAAATTGGCAAATACATTAAAATCAGCAGGGTCTCCAAATGTAAGTTGGTGGTAAAGGCAAACTTATTTACCATATTAATTAAATGGTCTATTTAACATGGAATATCAATTCTCTAATCACATCTCATTTGAACTTCTTATTTCAATTAACAATCCTAAAGTCTACTAGAGACCCTACTGTTCTAGGATCATTAAGAACATTTTCATTATCTGTCAAATGAGGGAGTAAAAGGCAGAAACTGCAAGTACTCTCAGGAGTAGGCCTCTACCCTACTTAAGAGATGATTAGGGAGAAAGCAGCAGTAGTTCTCATTAGTTGCCTAGCAATGAAATGTCCCCCTATGAAACAAGAAATGAACAAAGCAACAGAGATGTTGCCATGCAAATGAGTAAATGGGTAGTCTATCATCCACTCAAGGATAATCTGCCCTTCGTTAAATTTAATCAATCCAGATTAAGACACCAATGGGTATCTTGCATAGAGAAGGTAAGAAGAATCCAGTATCTACAGCCTCACTGAAGTAGCCAGGCAAAGTTTTGCTCAAGTTTACATATAAGCATTGCAATTTTCATTGTTATGTCGGTATGGCAAATAGAAATACAAGGAAAAGAGTTTTAATTCAAAACAGATCAGCACTGTCATTTTTACTGTTTAAACTTACCTTTTATATCCATACTTATGTGGATATAGTTATACCCAAGTTATAATGAATTGTTGTTAACGATTAGCCAAACTCTTAACATTTGTAAAGACATAAATACCAATCCATAAATTTAAGATATGGATGGTGATCCAGCAAGAGGTGAGCATTTAACCAATACCTGAGTTTGTCAAGCAATGAGTTTGTCAAACACACACATATAAGGCCACAAACTCAAGAGAAATACAGCTGTTTACTATTGCTACTAGTGCTGTAAGCCCCAGAAAGACAGTTCTCAACCAGAGAAATTTGATTACTGCTGCCTTAATTTTCAGGCTGTAATTCCAGGTCGCTATTCCTTCAGTAACAGATCCACTTTAACAGGTTCCCTCCAGTTTCCCTGCTGTTCATTTAAAAAGTTTCCTTGTTTTCTGTGTTATTTTTTCTTGGTTTGTTTCAGTGCATTGTTTTGGGGAGTTTTTCACTGTTGTTGCCTGATTTTGGTTGCATTTTTTAAACCCCTACTCATTTCATGCATACAATTTGGAGTTTCACAAGCAGTGTGAAACAGAAAAGAGAAAAAGGGAGAATAAAACCACCTATGAAGACAAAAAAAAAAAAGCATCAGAAGTAGTGAACACTTCTTAACTACAGAGCAAAACAAAAGCAAATCCTAGATTGTGCTTTCAGATCTGACCAACGAGAACACTGTCTGCAACTTCTATAGAGGATTATTTGCTTGGGTTTTGTTGAGGGGGGAGGTTATCTGGAATAAAAACCTGAAGGAATCCTGAACTCCAGTGACTTAGTTGAAATCTGACTGCTTCTGGGTATATATTCAAAGGGAACTATACAGAATTAAAGTTATAAAAATATATCATAAGCTAGTCAAAACATAATTTTATACATAACTTGTCTAAATTGTTATTCAGATTAAAACAAAGATACAGTTCCAAAACCAATGCCAATTCATAATTCAGTATTAAGACAAATCTTACCTATATATTCACAAACGAAGACTACAAAAAAAGGAGTAACAAGATCATTTATGCCCTGAACATATCCACTGGCTGGATGACGTATTGCCCAGATAAACAGAATTCTTTCAAAGATCTGAAAAAGAGTTAAAGAAACTATCAGATAATTGATGAGTACATTTTAAGCACAACACTTGAAAGTTATACAAGGACAAATTCAACATCATAGAACTCTTAGTATAAAAACGTGCATACAAAAGCATAAATAGGCATCAGTATTCGTAATTAACTTCCAGTGCTAAGTAAGCTTCTCAGATCTTCAAAAGAAAGCATTTTCACTTTATTAATACATTAAAACCAACCTAGTTCATAATTAATTTATAATAGTTACAACTAAGTAGCACTTACTCATTGAAGCTTTTCCAAAAATGTAGAATACTTCTTTCCCAAAGAGACAGAAATATTAGATAATTTTCTCATGACTTTTCACCTCTTTGAGAGAAGTATTTTATCAATATATCATTGTATCTATTCCTAAGTAACAGAAAGAAGTATTTCATTTAGCTTCGTTTTTTTAATGACATACCCATAAAAAGAGATTCCACCATAGTTTGGCTTGTCTAGCACTGCACGGTGGGGTTCTAGACTTCAGAAGCAACTATGCTTCTTAACAACTACAGCAAAAGTAATCTATCTGAAAAAAATCAGGAAATAAGGCAACTACCTGCCTGAGGATATTGCATAACATCACCACCTCAACTGTAAACTGTACCTTGCCCAGGATCTGCAAAAAGCTCCCAAGGCCACAACATACCTCACCATGGGAAGGACAGCATAAGAAGAATATGGAGGAGGGAAATCGCACAATTTATCTCTAACCCAATTTAGGTCTGTGACAACCTCTATTTTTCCTCTACTTGATTCTGAACATGCTACACGTCTTAAATGCTTCAAATAAGCAGCAGAGTGAAAGCTGTTATGTGCTTTGCCCTAATGACAGGTACTCAATCAGGTATGATCTGCTGAAGAAAAGGACATTTGCTTTTCCCTGGAAGGTCTGCCCAAAAAGCCAAAATGCAGAGGCAGCTAAGAGGAGCAGAGAAAGGAGAGCTCAAACCAAACGACTGTGTCAATCTTAAGATCAGGCCCCCAGTACTAATAGGAAAATGAGAGACTTAGTAAGGACCCCAAGGAAATCGCACAGTTTGCTGCAAGCCTAGAAGTCAATGAATGCTCAGGCTTCAAGAAAGCTAGTAAAAGACCTGATCTCAAAGGACACAGCAGAGAGAAAAAGCTGGCATTATTTCTATTTAATCTCACTTCAAGGTTTTGTTACATTAATAAGTTGACTATTCCAATTCCATTTTAAATGCAATCAAGTATAGAAGGGTCCAGGCATATATGACTGCATCCAGGTGCATAAGAATTGCATCACAGGCTTCCCCATGAACTACCTGAAATTGAAACACATTTGCACTTTTTGCGTTGAAAGCAAATATCAACATCCACCCTTCTCCCACAGGCTTTCTTTTAACAACCAGCTTTCCTTAATCTCCAGGTTTTACATTTCCCTAGCATGCTGAAAATCCACAGAACAAGGGAAACGGTCAAGAACAACAAATATGAAGAGCTTTGGTGGGCACTGAATCACAAGAAGCCTTAGCTCAGCTCATGTTTGATCCATTCCAGCTACAATTAAGATTCAGTTTTTGTGATTTCAGTTTTTGGGGCAAAGATTAGGCAGAAAGGGAGGTATTCATTTAGCAAAAGCTCAGCAAAAAACTCATTTTCATTACGTAAGGTGCTTATCCCTTTAGCTATAAATTCTCTGTGATAGTCCTGCCACCTCATGTGCTGCATATTAAACTGAAAAAATATTAACCTGTGAAACCAAGCAATAGCCAGTGGGGTTTCATCATCTATCAACAACTGTATAAAGACCCTAGGTTCTGCCATGTACTTCTACATGTACATTACATTTTACATAATAATGCCTTTATGAAATTGGTTATATCACATTTTTACTATTATTGAAAAACCGCAAATCAAGTTAGCTCACAACCATCCTTCCGGCTTCTGTCAGTTGTTGTTTCAGTTTCAGTAGCATTAGTTTATCGGTATTACCAGTGTTATCATCCTGTGTTTCACTTCAAATAAAAGACACATTTATCATATTGCAAACACAAATAAACTTTCTTGAAAACAAATTTAAGACAGAAGAGACTAGAAAACCCTATTTAAATAGCAATTATGTTATGCAGTAGGCTAGATAAAAAAAATCCTGGTGTGATGGGGCTACAAAATATGCACAGTGAGAAACGAAAAAAAAAAAAAAAAAAAAAAAAAAAAAAAAAAAAAAAACCCAAAAAAAAAACAACTTAAAAAAAAAAAAAAAAAAACAAAACAAAACTTTGATTAGATCAAATCTAGATGCCAATCACTTAAATTGCTGAATAGTTAGTATGAATTNGCAAAAGGAGAAAAAAAAAAAAAAAAAAAAAAAGTAATTCAGTAACACCCATCAAAACATCCATTCTAAAAATCAGAAAAACAGTGAAAACAGTGCTTTTCATCAAGGCACACCTCAAATCAAACAATGCTCAAATTTGTACCCCCAACTTTTCCTTTCCTGAGAACCTGAAAATATACATAGTGTGCATTGCAAATTGAGCTGCCTATGGATTTCAATGCATTTTTAAAATCCAGGTATGAAAACCAAGGGGATGGGGGGTGGTATTTGGTTGGGGTTTTTTTGTTTGTTTGGGTTTGTTGGGGGGGTTATTTAATATTATTAAGCAGGAAGGATCACTCCATGATTGGCACATCGGCTTTAATAACCCCAAATGCATCTAATCAGAAATTCCACAAATACACACTAAAATAGTGTTTTCAGTTTCTTATTCGTTTTCATAAAGTTTCATTTGCTGTTCTGAATTGAAAAAAATGAGCACTGAAAACCTGAAAGGCAGACTGATTTAAGTTTCTATAGAGCACTCATCACTGTGTTCAAATAGGACTCATTAAAAAGGTCACTTTCCCTAAAGGTTTCTTTCTTGATTTCCAAACCAGCAGCAGAAACTGGAATTAATTTTCTATTAGGAACCACTACATCTCATGAGATGTCATTACTGATCAATTATTCTCTTTTGAATTTAACTTTCATTCATGATAACAGCAAGAACTATATTTATATACATAAAGAGAAGAATCCATTAGCTTAACTTACTGCACCTAAACTCTAAACTTACAGCCACTAGTCTTCAAAAGAAACCTGTCTGAACTATATGGAAGAAGACCTCCAACTACACTCTCCTGCTCTCTGAGATCCACACTACCTTCCTCTGACCAAGGATACACAATTCCCATAAAAAACAAACACCTCAAACAGATTTTAAAAGTTATTTCCACACATAAGACTCAAAAGACCTTCTTCTAAACTGAAACATTTTATTACAAGAACCAAATTCCAAGTTCATAGAAGAATTAAAACAGCTGCATTAATTCTAATGAAAAGCTCTTTAGGAACAGAGACTCAGATACCAACAAGAACAAAGATCTTGGAATAGCAGCATTTGGAAATTGATGTCAGAAGACACTGTGAGGTTTCTACATACACATTTCTGGTCTTTTCACTAGAGTTCTTCCTCCAGCTTTGTCATCTACAGTCTCTTTACCTCATTCTAAGTGACATTCTTCCTAGTAGCAGTATCATCATTCTACATCTCTGTAGCATCAAAAATTGCTATATAAAAAAACCAATCGTAATACCCACAGTCTTGTTAATTGTGCCACCCTTTGAAACCTGCCTTTGACTTATACTCCAATTCTCTTCTTTATGGCTCTTAAAAAAGGAGTAACTGTTGCTCATCTGGGACCAGCAACACCTTCCCCTCTCTTGAAGGGAGTTAGGTCTTGGAACAATGCAAGGCCCCTGTCTGCGTTGAGCCCTTGGGAGCAGAAAGGGTTTCCCTGCGATGAATGATTAGGCTGTGCTAGCATAGGTCTCCAAGAAACCAGAAAGGGAGAGGAAGAAACAAGGGAGAAGTTGGATGTTACAACCCTTCCAGCATAATTTGCAATGGTCTTTGTAAGATGACATCAAGCGAGTTAGGCTTGACCCTCCTGGATCAGAGAGTGAAGGTAATTATATACGCAAGCCTACCCCCTCAGCAGCCCACACATATAGTCAGGATATCAGTGGAGCTCTAAAAACACCTACCACATGAAGACCCTGAGACCCTGTAAAGTTAGGATACCAATAGATCACTAGAAATTAAATCAGATCTTTTCTTTATAGTTCAAGTGCTTCCTAGATTTCCCATTATCCAAGTTGACTGCTGCTATCCACCCTTTCCACATACTTATTCTTCCGTACCAACAACATCACTCACTGCCAACTAACAAAATATTATTAAAAGACACATTTACCATTTCTTTACTATGAACTAGAAAAAAAAAAAGGTGTTAGAGAAGAAGTATGGATGACGTATGTTATAAACAAGAACTTTTCTTTTTTTTGGTGAAAATGGGGTTGTTGTGGTTTCTTTTTCAACAGGAAAGCAGCAGCACTCTTGTACAATGCATACATGACACTGACAAGTATGTCTTTCTACTTCATGTGGCTAAATTAGGCTTGTTAAGTGACTAAATTTACTAAACATTCAAACTAAAAAGAAAATGTAAGTATGATCAGCAGCAATCAGGGATACTTGGCTGTATTCAGGAGACTGAATTCAAGGAGCTGTGTACATGAAATAGAATTCTTAGTACTGGGAGATAATTCAATGTCACATGCAAAGGCAACTGGAGTTTCTAAAAAGTATGGATTTTAAATATGTTTATTTTATGGCAATGCTGAAGATGCACATGTCCAATGAAACACTAGGAGAGCATACATTTGAACAGGTTCGACAAATAACTACAAATGAAAATAATGCTAATTTTAACAAAAAACCATATTTGCAAACGAGATGCCAATAAATCACATTAAATGACTATGCAACCTGAGAAGTGGTGTTACCTGCAAACAGACAACTAAAAGCAAAAAATACCTGATAATTTCAAGTGTTTAATGATGCCACAAAGCGAGCCAGAGCTGCATGCCAGTCTCAAGCTTTGCTGAGTAATAATTGCTATTGAAGTTCTATTGACATACTGGAAGTTACTTAGCAAGAAGTTACCTAGACACAGTATTTCTTTTTTATTTCAATTACTCCCAAGCAATAGAAGTGTTTTATTCTGGGAGGATCTACTAGTTCTGAAGCTGACTGTCAGCATTTTCATTAAACCAGACTATTTTCAGATTAACTATAGTTCAGCTATAAAAAGAAAGAAAATCTCCTTTCAATTATGACTGCTTGTAACAAATACTGCACTAGTATTTCTATCATATTACCATACTCTCCAGTGCCCAAATAAATCCTTTAGCTCTAAGTTACTCATTCAACCAAAAAGGGATTGCAACTATCCTGTAGCTAATTTTTTTCAATTACTTATTATGGGATAGTTTCCCCAACACACTAAATATTTAACAAAATTACTCATTGCAAATGTTGGAAAACCTTACCCAAGTCTTCTCTGATTAACAGCATAAGTTTACTCTAACATTTCTAACTGTACTATTAAAAAAGCAGATATCCATGGTAAATACAAAGATGCATCCATACAAACTATTATCAAGTTTGCATCTAGTCTAAAGAAATGTATTAACTAGTCCAAGATCCTACAGATTTCTATCTAACAATCTCATCATTTTATTAAATAACATTTTACTTCAAAATAGTCTCCAGTGAGAATATTTTGTCTGTCTTAGTATAATTTTAAAGCCACTTGAATTCTCATCCAAATAATTTGGTTAAAAGAAAGGACATTAAATATATTCTTCCAAAGACATTTACCTCAAATTTCTACTTTAAAGTCCTTTTCCTTTTTTTTTTTCCCAATTGTTCAGCTAATTTAGAAATAAATACACCATCTAGCAGTCATTCCTGAGGAAGTGGTTTGTACTTTCCTTCCAATCTTCCTTTAAAAACAAGAATGCACAGATTCTTACACCAGGCAAGTTAAACAGCTTCTAGTTTTTCCTTCACTAAAACATAAGGGAGAATAAAACCCAGCATAATTTGGGGGCATTTTCATCTGAACTGAAAGCTACAAAACCATGATAATTGTACCTCTGAACCACAGTCATACACATTTTGAGACACAGATGATCTTCACGGAAACCTTAAGAACAGTTTAATCTTGCAACACAAGGAAGTACAAAGCCCATCCCAAGAAAGCCACCACTTTGTGTGAATGCAAATACATCTTTAGAATAATTTAAGAGACTACCGCTGATACAATAGAAGTAGCTCTTTCCTCTCAGAAGCATTAGAGCATTCTTCTTTCTGTAGCCCTTTCTGCATGACAAAATAGTCACTTCCAGTTTCATTCACTGGCTCATTTCTAGATACAACACTGACACTGATCTTATTTATTTCTTTAATAGTATATTTCTTGCTGATATTGTTTCCTTTTTTGTTCCCTATTTTTCTTTAATCTTTTCAACCATCCCTAGAATAGTCAAGGTAAAACACAACTGTGTAGAAAACAGACAGAAAGAAGTATTTTTATAACATTTTCTTTTAAGAAACTGAAATAGCCTATTTCTTCAAACTGATTTCTCCAACATATGTGGAGGAATGATTCCATTAAACAAGTAACTGCAAGAGCAGAAAAACAGATGAAAGCTAGTTCTGCATTTAACTTCTCTATCATCTAATGAACTATCCAAAAGATGATCTATATGGCTCCATAATGATATTAACAGGAGCTACTTTGAAGTACATTTGAAAGTCTAACTAGAACTGTTAGAAAGGAAAAGGAATTGAAGA
Organism: Agapornis roseicollis; assembly: GCA_002631895.1. Classification (NCBI taxonomy): domain Eukaryota; kingdom Metazoa; phylum Chordata; class Aves; order Psittaciformes; family Psittacidae; genus Agapornis; species Agapornis roseicollis. Next base: position 125,669 of record NDXB01008294.1, read on the forward strand.
AGAACAAATAATACAAAGAGGATAATTCACATCACCTACACTATTTATGACCTATACACTTTACAAAATCACCCTGGGATTCAATTGCCAAACAAAATAGACCAATTTGATTAACATATTTACCATTAATTTATGTACATTTACTATAGTGGTAAAAGAGCTTAAATAGCATGCTCAAAATATAAAACTTAAGGAAGTGAAATAAAGAACACAAAACCAGTAATGCTACAAATTCACAAAAAGACTATTTCCTAAGAGGAAAACTCTGTGATATGAACTTTCCGACCTTGACTGATTTTGACAAATTTATAGAACTATGGGGACTATGCTCTGCATTACTTCAAAACACATTATTACCAAAATACAGGCAGAAAAAAAAAAAAAAAAAAAAAAAAAAAAAAATT
>NDXB01008294.1:131522-144471 GCA_002631895.1 Agapornis roseicollis
TTTGTTTTTTTTTTTTTTTCCCTGAAGGATATCTTAGTTCCATTAGAAAAGAATTCATTTGTGAGATCAGAAGTGATTGTTCGAAGGATACCAATACTTTTTCAACAAGTCTTTTTGCTATTATTCAGTTTCAAAGACTGAAGTAATCTTTCAGTTGGACATGTCCTGTTTCCTGCTCACTTTACAAATTAGGTTTTATTTTTTAAAAGTAGGAAAGACTTGCAACATATCATCAGGGAAAAAATTGGTGGAGACTTTAATCTATTTACTCATTAATTTCCTCCAAAGGCTCTTGCAACCATATCTTTAGTTTTGTTATTCAAAAGAAAAGTGAGCCTGAATAGCTCTGCTTGCTGTTTAGGTAGAGTATACCTAACATTTTTGCTATATTTTATAGCTAAATCATGTAATTTTTTTCTATACTGTTACCAATAGACATGCATAATATCCACAGCCCCTAAGCATTATAATGATTTTCGTATGCTTTCCCTCAAAAAACCGTATTCATCAGACACATGTTAATATTATGTACCTTCTATATAGTAAGTATCTCAACTGTTCAATTTGTTGAATCATATTCAAAAATTTCCAACTTCAATTCTGATTTTACAAAGAAGGCTACTACCTTCTGCCTTAGATACTACCAGCTGTACTTAGTTCCTCAAACATGTCATAGTTTGGCATGACTGGGTAAGACTTCTGAATAATTTGAAAGGAAACATATCCAGCCTTAATTTAGTTCTAAACTGTGCTTTAGTTTCTTTAGTTTTCCCGTCTTTTTTGGTGTTGCAACTGATATTTAACCAAAACAGTTCTGCTTTTGTATGCTTATTTCCCAAGGCACCTCATAGCACAAAAGATTATCATAGAATCATAGAATAGTTAGGGTTGGAAAGGACTTCAAGATCATCAAGTTCCAACCCCACTGCCATAAGTAAGGATACCTCACACCAAACCATGTCACCCAAGGCTTCATCCAACCTGGCCTTGAAAACTGCCAGGGATGCTGCACTCACAACCTCCCTGAGCAACCCATTCCAGTGCCTCACCACCCTAACAGGAAAGAATTTCTTCCTTATATCCAATTTAAACCTCTCCTATTTAAGTTTGAACCCGTTACCCCTTGTCCTGTCACTACAGTCCCTAATGAAAAGTCCCTCCCAGCATCCCCACAGGCCCCCTTCACATACTGGAAAGCTGCTAGGAGGTCTCCATGCAGCTTTCTCTTCTCCAGGCTCAACAGCCCCAACTTTCTCAGCCTGTCTTCATATGGGAGAGGCTCCAGTCCCCTGATAATCCTCGTGGCCCTCCTCTGGACTTGCTCCAACAGCTCCATGTCCTTTTTATGTTGAGGACACCAGAACTGCACACAAGACTCCAGGTGAGGTCTCACGAGAGCAGAGCAGAACGGCAGGATCACCTCCTTCAACCTGCTGGTTACACTCCTTTTGATGCAGCCCAGGATACGGTTGGCTTTCTGGGCTGCAAGTACACACTGCTGGCTCATGGTAAGTTTCTCATCAAGCTAAAGACTAAAGAATTAGAACTAAAGAATTTTACTAAAAAACATTACTCTGTCTTATCTGGGACATACATTAGCAATAAGTAAACAATTATGTGACTTAAAAATTAATTACCATAAGAAAAAAGCCTCATGGATTTTATGGCCACAAATACCCAGAACTTTTTTTCTTCCCAAGTTCAGGAAGAAGATGAATCCAGCTGCTGCGTTACAGTATAGAAAAGTTAATGATTCCTAAATGACTCATCTTTGGGTTTCCAAAACACATTAAATGAGGAACACTTAGTAGATAAGAAATTATGGTGAGAATTACATAAAAAAGCTGAGAACTTTCAAAATATTGCTATTTGGTGACAGGGGAAAAAACAAAACAAAAAAAAAAAAGGAAAAATATCACTTAATTCTTAAAATAAAAATCAAAAAAACCTGAAGACAGTTTCTTTGCAGAGGTATGGCAAGACAGATGAAGGTAAGAACTAAATCAGAATGGATACTGGAGTGGTTAAAACAACAGAACAAGGGAACTCTACATTTATGAATTTCTCTAGACTAGTAATCTCAGAAACACTAAGTTAAAATCAGCTTATGGAATGAAGCTACAGCTCACAGAAAACTCATGCTCTTACTTGAAAGCAAGAAAGTGACGGCAGTTAGCTTATGCATAATTCCAGTTCTCTAAACCTCAGTGACAGTCCTCTGACTCAGAACTTAACCTATCCTTATGCTTTAGCTTACTGTATTTCAAAATCAATTTTGAGTTAGCCATATGCTTTTTTTATACTTTTGTTTGCAAAGAAGCATCCTAAAACTTTAAGAAAAAAGAAAAAGGAAAAACATGTTCTTTTCATTACCAAATTCTCAGTTAACTTTGGAAACAACAAAAATAAACTGTACAGTGCAAGTTTAATTTCAATTACAGCAGGATATTTGAGTATCTACCATTAAGAAGTTGCATCTGCATTTAGCATTAGAAGGAACTAAGCTGCAAATTTAGTAGAACTCATCACCAAGAGAGACTCTTTCAGTCATTGGAAATCAGTGTCAATCTGAAGTAAATACTTTGCATTCCCCACTGAATTATTCTATAAAAAGCAAAGCTATTTAGGTCTACTCTCTGAAAAATTCAATAGTGTTAAGCTGTTGTGTGTATAACTCAGAATTTTAAACAGTTGTTAAATGAATAAAGACTTGCTGAGAAAGTGTCTTTCATAGCCTCTGGAGAGCAGACAGCAGTAGATTTTTTGCTTCTTTTTAATACAAACATCTTCACAAGTTCTTCCCAACCACAGGCATACAAACAACTGCTGAAACACAAAACTGTCTGCCATCTGAAGTATCATAGCTGAAAAGATTGACATGAAAAATACTCCTCTGAGGAATACATTGTATTTTTGCAGAAGAACATTTTTTAATAGAGTGTAAACACTGAGATTTAAAATAAATAAATAAATAAATAAATCAGTTTTGTAACACCAAGCCCAGTGAACCCCAGATTCCTGCAAGCTTGTCTCTGATGCCCAACTGCAACACTTGTGTGCTGTGTGGTATTTCAGTCAACCTACTCCCAAAGCTATTGCTACTGTAAAATTGTCTGACCACTGGGCAAAGTTCACTGAGCTCAGCCAGCCAAAACCTCAAACCACAAAAAAGTAATTAGTTTTTTAATTAGTTGTCTCCCTGAACTGACTCACAGGTCTGACACCGGGACAGCCAGTGCACAATATTACTGACCACTGCGGTTTGGATTTGTTCGTTTTAAAGCACTACAGAAAAATCAGTCATAAACCTCATAAGATCCTATCACAGATTTTCCTTAGTACACTGTTAATCCTTTCTTGTAGTTACTTTAACGTGAAGTCAGAATGAAGCCTTTCACAGGACACCAATAGGCTTCATTTCCTCTACTGTGTGCCTATTTTCAAGAAAACTGTAAGCAAGTACTTGTATTTGAACTCCATTCCATCAAAATTGGTTGAGAGGCCACCGTTATCACCTAAGCCTCTCTCTCATAGAAAACCACTCTGAAAAATAAAGATGTACAGCTGACATGATTTACTGCTAACTTTCATTCCCCTCCTTTCAGTTTGACAAATTAATCTTGAAATCAAGTAAAAGAACAGTACTTTCATTACAATTCAGCAACAGGACCCAGTGTTTTCAAGTATCACTGACGCATTACAACTCAAGCAAAATTATCTGCAATGCTTGGAAAAAAAAGAACAAACCAAAACAACAAAAACTATTACTATTAAATGCAAAGGAAGAAAGAAAAACAACCAAACAAAACCAAAACCAAACAACTTACTGAAAGAAGCTTCCATGCAATTGGACGAACCCGTTTGGGAATGCCAGACCAACTCAATTTCCGTAATTCTTCTATTAAAAGAGAAGTATTTCATGAGAACTAAGGAAATTACTATCAATTATTATACACAGATACATTCAAATTAGCGGAAAGTTGTTTACAACAGTCATAGAATCATAGAATAGTTAGGGTTGGAAAAGACCTTAAGATCATCATTCCAATCCCCCTGCCATAACAATGATCGTGTCCTTGTATAAAATGTAATGAAATCAGAATTATGTGGCAATTCTAACAAATTAATAAAATATTGAAGAATTACTATCTCTAGGGATACTATGATAGGTACTGAGTGTGATATGGCAACTTTCTGAAGTATTTCTCAACATTACTTTTCAGTATACATGCCTTATATTAACATGCAAGATAACCTCAGTCTTATTGTATGACATGTTTACAAGATCCTAATTAAAAATGAGATTTGTAGTTACAGAAATAGAATGATACTTGGTCTGAATGCTGCAATTTAATCCTATGCTATGTTTTCATTCTTCATGTTGTACGCCTTTCTTTTGTCACGTACCAAACCAGCTAAACCTATCTGTGGGACTTTGCACATTTTTTGTGAGAACTGTTTATCACAGACAAAAATCAGAGAAAATTCATATGTATATAACATTGTCCCTTAGAAACAGTATTTTCATGACATATCTACTCATAGCTCTTTCTCTTCTTACTCCAAGTAAAAATTACAGGTTAATACTGCACAAGTTCAAATCACCAACATGCTAAGGAATACAGAACAAAATTCTACATTTTACCTTGTATATACTTATTCCAATTAATTATATATTTGAATTAACTATGTATATTCTAGCGAATTTGGTCTCTATCGTATGCCTATGTTTTCCAAATTCTACACTCCAGCAAAGCATTTAAAAGCATTTTGTGTATCTTATTATCCCAAGAAAACAAAGCACAGAAGAAAGTAATTAGAGTAAGAACTTCCTGAGTGAATATGATGACTAACTTTGGCCATTTATAAATGAATATTGCCTTTATTTTTTGACTCTTATAGGCAATGTCCATCATCATAAATTTACTTCCACCCTCCTTCTATTACTCCGAAAGAAATATAGATCTATAAAACAAAGAAATGTAGAATATCATGTTAGGTGTGGCATGTTACCATAAAGCAAGTTATTTCTAGGGACATATATAACTACTTTTAACCAGGAATAAAAACACAGTCCACTGAAAACAGTGCAATATTTAAAACACATATAATATATTCCGAGGCAAAAGAATCGATTTTAAAAGTGTACTGAGGCTAAATAGTTAATAATAATAATAATAATAATAATACTAACAATTAGCAATTCAGGTTTTTCAAAAAGGCATCAACTAAAGCAAACGAAAAGCTCCAGTAACCTGGATTTTGCAACATTGTTACCAAAACCCAAGAAAAAAAGCAACCACATGCTACACTGGGACCAAAACAGATCAGAAACTCAGAACAACAGAGAAAAAGAACAGATATTAAGAAAGAAGATGTTATACAGTCACCACATCAGCGAATGCATCTAGCACAAGTCTTGCATTTCATCTAAAGTAAAAGGATTACTTTCTTATAACATCAATGACACTGCTGCCTCTAAGCTTTAAAATAATATTGTATTTCACAAAAATAATTTTCATTAACAGAAGCTTTTCTTCAACATTTCAAACCCTTGAAAAAGCCAAAATATACTGACACAGAGAAGAAAAGTCGGAAAAAAAATTCTAACATGTCTTGACTTGAAGTCATGGTTTGTTCTGTAGTTTTTTTTTAAACAAGCTCATTTATTCCTTTACTATAGAAGAAGAAACACGACATCAAGACGACACCCTGTTAAAGGGAGAGTACATAAATAAGTCAAGGTTATTTCCTACCACTATTTTAGGAGCTATTTTAGGTTCAGAGAAGATACAGATATGGCAAGGCACTGACAATTAATTCCCCTTCTCTAAGCATAGAGGTACCCCAGAAGGATCACTTACTGAAGTACATCAAAATGAAGTAACAATGACAAAGCTCAGTTATATCACGGTTCCTTAATGCATGACAACGTAAACAAAAGAAAACCTGCATCCCTTCTAACACTAATTTCCTAACCTCTACTTCCTACTTAAATGTCACTTCTGAGTCCAATTTATCCATTCCACCCTCTTCTCAAGACTTAATTTTTATTTTCCTCCTTTCTGGTCCTCTTCCCTATATATTTCATCTTTATGTTTCCTCAAATCATCAACTGAAATTCCACACCTGTCTTCATTGCTGGCCAGCAGAATTCACCATTTAGTTACGAAAACCTTAAATTACTAAAAAAAAAAGTGGTGCCATCATTAAAACAGAACTGCAGCTTAAAAAAAATGTATGTCTAAACAATTTCTTAAGATATTTTTCAAAGGAACCCAGGTTTTTTTTTTTTTTTATCTTGGAATAATCCCAGAAATTGATACTCTCTTGCTTTCCTGCTTATATCAAACTGTAACAATAAATATAACAACAATTATTCACATCATAGATGTTTTAGATAAAAGACGTAAGTGTATTAGAAATGAAGAAAATACATAAAGTCCAAATATTCATGACTCTTCTATAAGCTAAAGCCTGTAAAAGAACTGTCAGAATAAAAACATTCTATTCACTTTCACAGAGGCCACCTATTGTAGAGGATCAATGTACCAACAAAGTACATTTATATACAAGAATCATTAAAGACAAAATAAATGCTTTGATACAATTATTCCTGATGTCATGCTCCCTACAGCTTGGGTTATTTTCTATTGTTAATTTAGAAACACCAGGCTGCTGATGGGGCTGCTACAAATGAAGTCCACACAGCACATTCTGAAAGGTTTTTTCATATGGTCTTAGAATCATAGAATAGTTAGGGTTGGAAAGGACTTCAAGATCATCAAGTTCCAACCCCACTGCATAAGCAGGGACACCTCACACTTAACCATGTCACCCAATGCTTCATCCAACCTGGCCTTCAAAACTGCCAGGGATGCTGCACTCACAGCTTCCTTGGGCAACCCATTCCAGTGCCTCACCATCCTAACAGGAAAGAATTTCTTCCTTATATCCAATCAAAACTTCTCCTGTTTGAGTTTTAACCCGTTACCTCTTGTCCTGTCACTACAGTCCCTAATGAAGAGTCCATCCCCAGCATCCCTGTAGGCCCCCTTCACATACTGGAAGGCTGCTAGGAGGTCTCCATGCAGTCTTCTCTTCTCCAGGCTCAACAGCCCCAACTTCCTCAGCCTGTTTTTCATATGGGAGAGGCTCCAGTCCCCTGATCGTCCTCACAGCCCTCCTCTGGACTTGCTCCAACAGCTCCATGTCCTTTTTATGTGAGGACACTAGAACTGCACACAAGACTCCAGGTGAGGTCTCACGAGAGCAGAGTAGAGGGGCAGGATCACCTCCTTCAACCTGCTGGTCACACTCCTTTTGATGCGGCCCAGGATACGATTAGCTTTCTGGACTGCAAGCGCACACTGTAGCTGGCTTATGTTCATTTTCTCATCAAACACCCCCAAGTCCTTCTCGGCAGGGCTGCTCTCAATCTCCTCTTTGCCCAACCTGTAGTTGTGCCTGGGATTGCTCCAACCCAGGTGTAGGACCTTGCACTTGTCATGGTTAAACTTCATGAGGTTGGCATCAGCCCACCTCACAAGCGTGTCAAGGTCCCTCTGGATGGCATTCCTTCCCTCCAGCATATCCACCGAACCACACAGCTTGGTGTCATCGGCAAACTTGCTGAGGGCGCACTCAATCTCACTGTCCATGTCAGCAACAAAGATGTTAAACAACACCGGTCCCAACACCGATCCCTGAAGGACACCACTCGTCACTGGCCTTGTCCTGGGTTCAGCAATAGCAGTCAATTTTTCTCCTTCTTAGTAGCTTGTGCAGCTGTGTTTTGACTCAACTTGGGAACAAAACTAATAACAGGGATGTTTTTAGTTACTGCTCGAATGTTTTGTTCTGACCAAGGACTTTGTGAGTCTCATGCTCTGCCAGGGAGGAGGGGAGGCCGGGAGGAAGCAGGGACAGGACACCTAACCCAAGCTAGCCAAAGAGGTATTCCATACCATACCATAGCACATCATGCCCAGGATGTAAGTGGGAGTGATCCGGAAGGGCTTGTTCTCTCTGGGGTGTTGGAGGAGGCGGTCGTGGGGTTGGGGTGTTGTGAGTTATCAGTTGGTGGTTGGTGGGGTGTTGTGAGTTATCTGTCGAGGGCTGGTGAGATGCTGTATTCTCTTCCCTTGTTATTTCCTTTATCATTATTACTATTGGTGGTAGCAGTAGTGATTTGTGTTATACCTTAGTTACTAAACTGTTCTTATCTCAACCTGTGGGAATTGCATTCTTTTGATTCGATTCCCCATCCCTCTGGAAGCAGGGGAGGGCAAGAAAGGGGGGTTGAGTGAGTGAACGAGCTGCGTGGCTGGGTTTAAACCACGACAGGCCTCCAGCCGGACACTGAGCCATTGACCAGAACTCTTTGCATGCGGCCATCCAGCCAGTTCTTTATCCACCAAGTGCCCCACCTATCAAATTGATGTCTCTCCAATTTAGAGACAAGGATGTCGTGTGGGACAGTGTTGAACGCTTTGCACAAGTCCAGGTAGATGACATCAACTGCTCTACCCTTGTCCATCAGTTCCATAGCCCCATCATTGAAGGCCACCAAATTGGTCAGGCAGGATTTCCCCTTAGTGAAGCCATGCTGGCTGCCACCAAGCACCTCGTTGTTTTTCATGTGCCTTAGCATTCCTTCCAGGAGAATCTGCTCCAAGATGTTGCCAGGCACAGAGGTGAGACTGACTGGTCTGTAATTCCCAGGGTCATCCATTTTCTCGTTCTTGAAAATGGGGGTTATATTTCCCCTTTTCCAGCCGTAGGGAACTTCACCTGACTGCCATGATTTTTCAAATATGATGGACAGTGGCTTAGCAACTTCACTCGCCAGCTCCTTCAGGACCCGCGGATGGATTTCATCAGGTCCCATGGACTTGTGTATGTTCAGGTTCTTAAGATGGTCTCAAATCAGATTCTCTCCTACAGGGGGCCCAAAGTCTTCATTCTCACAGTCCCTGCATCTGCCTTCCAAGTCTTGGGTGGTGCAGTCAGAGCCTTTGCCACTGAAGACCAAGGTAAAGAAGTCATTCAGAACCTCAGCCTTCTCCAAATCCTGCATAGCCAGTTCACCCAATAGCTTCCGGAGGGGGCCGAAGCTGTCCCTGGTCTTCATTATTTTAGTTTGCACTTGTAAATATGATCATACTTTCACTGGTTTTTTGGGGTTTGTTTTTTTTTTTAAGGATTTGTCCTACTTTAGGAAAGTATTTTATGAAACAAGTGGAAAGCATATGTAACATTGCAGCAGTTTTCTTGTTCTGTAATATAAAACCCATGTGGTTTTAACCATCAGCTTGAAAGCTATGGAATAGAGCTATTATTTCTATTACTGCTCTCTGTATTGTAAAATTAAGAATTTTTTTTTTTGTCTTGCTTGACAACTTACTATAGAAATATATTATTCTTCCACAGCTTTTTGAGATACATGTAAAGGGTATGAAGTACATAAAAATCGGGAAAAGCAGTTGTAATATATTAGAGTCTAAGCATATGCTTTCAAAACCTATTAAGAAACTCGCAGTACATGCACCCTGCATGGATGGACGAAGCATAAAAGCATCCTTATACACATAATTGCAAGGAATTTGGTGGTATCCTAGTAAAATCCTCTCTTATTCTTCATATCAAGGAGTTGATAGGCACTGAAAGAATACAGGATGACCAAAGGACTAGTAACATTAGAAAAATATGATACTACTAGAGTGTGAACTGAAGATGCAAAGAAATGAGAGCAGAACTTGTGCAGACTATACACACATAGAGAGGGTAAAGTTTAAACTGAGCTACATAATCAAAGTCTAGCACAAAAAAAAATGTACTCCATTATGAGTACTCTGTCACTGAAAACACAAGGGATTCAATGAGAAAAAGTTAACAAGAAACTCCTAAATTTCACTGATACTCAACAGCAGATGGAACTAGATGATCTTAAGATCCTTTCCAACCCTAACTATTCTATGATTCTATGATGGCACCCAGGATTGTCTATTCATAATAAAAAACCTAGGCTTGGGCACAGAGATGCTTTAAGTACAGCAGCAAAGATATTGGTGGCTCTGACAACAGAAAACAAAAAGCAGTTATGATGTCAAGAGCTATGGAATGTCACAAGCAATGGAAAAAAGGCACTAATGGATTCTGAAGAAACCCAAGAATACACATGACAAAGAAAACCATGCTAACAGCTCTGCCATGACACAGCAATGCTGGAGTACAGAACATAGCTGGACAGGGACAGCCTTCATCAAGGAGTTTCATAAAACAGCAGATGGACACCACTGAAGTAGAAAACTAAAAAAGGAGATTTTTTCTTTTTCTTATATCAGGACAAGGTGAAAAATAATCTGCTACTTCAAACAGAGCAAAAGTCTGAGTACAATACTATTTGGAATGGGCTATTTGGCTCTCAGGGATTCCTTCTTTATAAGGACAGCTTTAAGGGACTAGGTTTTTTGAATGGAGAGAGATGGTAAGCAGCAGAATGAATAGCACAACCTAATAGAAAAATTATTAGGTTATTGTTGTATTACATGATCATCTTTATAAAATCTTCATATTTGCCCTTAAATAGACTTCTATCCAAGAAGTTCAAGCTAAATCAAAACCTTCGCATTCAAAAGAACAGAAGCAGCCAGCTTCATAACAGAAGTTTGAGAACAAGAAAAGTGCTGCAATTAAAAGGCATTTGTAAACTCATAAATTCTACAGTTTTAGATCATATCAACTTCAGCAATATTCCCAAAGCAAGCAGAAAATGGATCCATTAATCTGGTTTATATGCAATACCAATTTTCTAGTCTACAAAAGCATACAAGACAATTCTAATGTTACAAGTTCTCAATGACTATCAAAAAGTAAGAACTACCACCCAGTCTAACTGTATTGGCAGCGACTGATCAGAGGCACCACAATTTAGATATTTCGATATCAGTTTGTTATAGAGTAGCAGCTCCACAACAGACTTAGAAGCACACAAGCAGTGATAACAGGATTCTTAATGCACTCAACCCAGGTGCCCCTTGCCAGCCAAAAAAGCCCTTCTCCCCTAAGCCTTCCTGGCAGCCAAAACAGGTTTGATTTGTGTCATGTAGTATCAAGAGGTTTAGTTTATTGTCAGGCTCAAGTTGTTATAATCCAGCACAAGCTACCCAACAGGTACCCCCAGTAACAGGTCACATACCTTACTCTTTTTCCCATTACTTGGTATTCTTTTTCCACCACAACTTCTCTACCCCAAATTATCAAACCACTCTAATTACTTCTTCCCTTACTGGTCCCAGTTCCACTACAGCTAAACCAAAATTTGGCATTTCTGAAATTATTACCCAGGCACTGTTGGTCTTGTCACACTGCACCTTCCAAAGTAGCTCCAGTGCTCCCCCTCTCCATGCAATGGCACTGTTTGGACATTTCTCACACAATTCCCCCTTTACCACTTCTGAAATCCAGGCATCTCGTTAGGTGCTATCTATAACCTCTGTCAGTTTCTTACACTGTAGTTTGTTACATTCAGCAATTTCTCATGTTGCCTTCAGCAGTTCTCCATGCCCTAGGGAGTTAGCTCAGTCTCTGAGCAGGGCAGTCAGCAGCTTAGATATTTGCCTGCAGACCCAACTTCCCTGAAACAAGTTTCAATTCCACACGTAATCCAATGTCAAATAAATTCCCAAGCTACCAAGCACTAAATCATTAGTATCACTGGTTATATTCTTCTAAAATTCAAAAAGGCAGGAATAAGTCAGAACAAGTAAAGGCAAAGCAATCACATAATACAATACAGTTGATGAACTAAAAAAAGAAAATATCTGCCTTAACTAAACACATCTACAAACCATATATGCGCAACTCCTCCACCCCAGAACATGATCACAAGCTCCAGTGCTGATTTAATAACAGTGAAGGCCCCAAGTCTTCATAAACAAGTGATCTCCAGCTGTGCATCATACTGCTCCATTAATCTGTATTTAAGAACAAGTATGCTTTCCCAGGTCTGATCTATCTTTGTCACTGATAGGTTGGCTGAAAGGAAATGGATCGTATGTATTAGTTTGTTACATCCTTACACAATCATTTTGCTTCAAGTTTTGGCTACTGTTACACACAGCGCACCATTTACAAACTAGGTAATAAGCATAGTAAATGAATAAAACAGAAAATAAGTTGCAACTCAACCTACATTTGTTACTTTCAAGTAACATCAATTGCCCATTGTCAACTCTATACCCATTAAATACTAATCTTTCACCTTACTGTGGTTTTTAATCCTCCCTTAACTCAACCCAAACAGGAATCTATGCACAAACGTGGCTACTGACCTCTAAAACCAACCTATGCAAATAAAAAACCACCCAAGCGTAAACCCAAGAAAAGATGCAAATCCACTGTCAGAATAAGAAATGTGGAACATATGACTGAATCAGTGACAAACCACCCAGGACAAAAATTCCACTTATTCATAAGTAACTTATTTCAGGTCAAAGACAGAAACTACGCAAGCAAATTGGAATACAGTGTATTCTAGTCAAACTTCCTATCCTGTGATGCAGCTGAGCTTTCCTTCTACATTCAGGATGAGGCAAAGATAGTTTTGACAAAGAGAATTTAAATTACAACAATCTTTGAAAGGAAACCTCAGTTTCTAGGTTAAAAATAAACAACACTTGTAGGACTCACTGAACTAAGGAGTCATTCTTTGAAAATTAAAGAGAAAGGAGGAGTAATGTTATATTTCAGCAAGTTTCAAAAGAAATTCCTTTTTATTCCTGACATTAGTCTGCAACAAACATACATTTCTTTTAACTAGGAATAGACTGAGTTGTCCCAAAATTCCAAACAATACCATACATATCCTATAGGACTGGGTTTCAAAGGACTGCTTTTTCTGGGGGGGGAAAAAAAAAAAAAAAAAAAACACCACTAGAAGTGGAGG
>NDXB01008294.1:155162-186327 GCA_002631895.1 Agapornis roseicollis
AAAAAAAAAAAAAAAAAAAAAAAAAAAAAAAACAAAAAAAACAACACAAAACCAAAAAACAACAAACAAAGCCAAAACCAAACCAACCCACAAAGGAAGAAAAAAAAAATACACCAAACCAAAACAAACCACCACACAGTACATGACAGTTTCTCACACTAGTACTGTCATTACACATGAAGAATCCTTTCTAAACATATTCTTCATTGTAACACAGAGAACTAAATCAAACATCTCCCAAAAATGCATACACACATGCACACACCAGTTCTGTACCAGAACTGTACATATGGTCACAAGCATATATATGTTTGTACATATATATATATGCATACACACACTTTCCCTAATAGGTCCATATAACGTAGTCCAAGAACTACAACCACATATGACCTACTACTACTAACTTCCTGATCATTAAGAGCTTGCTTGTCATCAATTCATCCCTTCCACTCAGAAAGGTCCTGTATTATTTATAGATGTATTGGGGAATGCTATTGGATATATCCCAGATACAAAAGTCAAGACTTTCATATCAAAAAATAAAAACTGGGCTTAAAATTCTTATTCACACAGCTTCAGATTCTGTACTCCTTGCAGCCTGAGCAGCAAGAGAAAACAAGCCTCCTGTAAACTAAGATAGAAAAGGCATTATTTAGTAATATCTATGGGAAAGAATATTGAAAGCTTATGAGCAACATCCTCAAATTTCGAATTCCTATGCACATTTCCATTTGAGATTTACAAAGTTCAATACAGAAAAAAACCAAACACAGTGTTTAAATAACATTGCCTAAACTCACCACAGTCAGGATGACTGCACTCCTAATGAAATGGAAATTTTCTTGCATTCCCTTCAAAATGTTTTACTTTAATCACCAAATTTGATTTACTGAGAAAGTATTCACATCGAATAGGACAACAAATCAAAATGGATATGTTTTAAAAATTCAACTTTGTCATCCTTCTGACTTTCTAACCTTATGTAACAAAGATTTCTGCTATGATAGCATTTTGAAAAGTTACGAGTTTTTATGTCAGTCACAATCACATAGCTCATTAACATCTGTTAGATCAAAGGGGGAAAAGCGATACTTGAGTTATCATTTTGAAGCTCATATAAAATGTTTTTATATAAAACAAATTACACATGTAATTTATTCTAAAAACTCAGAGTTTGTTCACAGCTGCAATTTATAAGAATGTCCAACTCACTGAAGTGATATATCTCATCTAGTCAGCATTGTTTCCATAGTTCTACTTTGCTAGCATCAATCTCACAATAAGACACAGCACACGGTAGGAGTGTGGAAAAGAAGCCACAACTTGGACTATATTATACTGAAGTCTCTGATTGTCTCATGACCACTACTGGGCAGGAAACCTTCAATTCAAGAACAGCAAACATGCAGTTTCTACTTCCCTCCTTACGAGTGTGGGGAACAAAGCCATGTGATTCTATGATATGCTCTCAGCATTTGTATTTACTATTCAGCAGTCAAAATCCAGTGTACAAAGGGAACAGTCAAGTTATGTGACAATACATTTGTTTTCACATTAACATGTTGTCAGCATTCACAGATGAGACACAGAACTACTGCTGTATCAGTCTGTGAACATGAAGAATGCTGAGTAGAAAAGCAGTAATACTTCCACACCTCATCATTTTTCACAGCCATATTTCTAAGTGTGAGAATCATTCCTGTACTACATGCTGTTCCATTAACAGGTATTAACACTAAACACAGCTAATTATGGTTTGGTTTTCCTCCAGAGGTTAGCCCAGTAAGAAAAAATCATGTGAGAAACAAAAGAACAAAAAGGCAACTAACACCTTACATATTAGTAGGATATATACAAATTGAGTATTACAAGACTGAATACAGCAAGATCAATTATAAATGCTGAAAGGATTAGATACTCAACAAACTATCAGTCAGAACAGTACACCAAACAGAAAAAAAAATAGTTAAATAATAATTTACATGTAATTCATAGCTCCTATGAGAAATACTCACCGAGATCTGTATGGGGGCCAGCAAGTAGCAGCTTAAATTTGTCTAATCGGGATGCTTCTCTTTCAGTCAATGCAGGAGTAACTGAGGTATTACAGTCTGCCATTCCACTCACCAAGGGAGGGGTGGAAGTTTGTGGAAGGGACTGTGATCTCTGCATGGAAGTATTTTCACTAGCGCTATCTGAAGGGAAAAAGAATCACAACAATTAGCTTCAGCTACTGAGAAGGCTAATAACTTGAATTTAATTTGTAAATTTAAAATAGAATTAGGGTTTGGAGAAATGAAGACTCAAGTATAGCACAAGTTTGGACATCAAATTATTTGGATTTAGCAGGAGGAGCATTCCTCTTCCAAACAGTATTCCACAACTAAACTATACCAATTAGAGGGCAGACTAGCAGCAAGGCTAAACGATTTCTAAAATCTTACTTTACAGTTTATGCATAAACCACAGAACAGATCACATAAGAATGAACTTCCCAATCCACATGCATGGTTTTCTCCAAGTTTTGAGTATACTTTATACAGTAGTATTTTAATAAGAAATTTTCACAGTGGTAGGAATACTATTAACCGCACACAACTTGGTGTAGTTAACCATTAAAATGCATTCAGTAGTGCAGCTTCCTTCCAAAACTGAAGACACAATAATGCTGAAAACACAAAAGTTTAATTATTCTTCCCTCTCCCCTTTATTTCTCACACACATACTTTAAAGTTTAGTAAGGCATACAGTGCCTCCCTCAAATCAATATTTTCCTGTGGTATTATGAAAAGGTTGGGATGGGGTTAATGTCTTAAAAGGCAAACATTAGTCCCCTGATTTGATTTTCAACATCTTTTTCATTTTTTAAACATACCTGATGAGCTCGATGTATGACCTTCACTGATTGATTTAACAAGCCTATTATCACCACATGCAATCGAAGTCAATTCTGTAGATTCTACTTGTTTTTCTTCCTGTAGATGTTCTTCCTGAAATTTATGCTGTTCTTGTAGCTTGCTATGATTTTCAATTACTTTGTGAGCCGTTTCCATGACCACTTCTGTATTTAAGTTTTCAGCAGCTATTGCTAAGAGTTCATCATCATCATCTCCAAGATCCCAAGCATCACTCGTGTTACTTTCAAATTCTTGGAATGTGCTGACTTTCTTTAGTTTCACTGGAGTTGTAGGTGGCTTTGAACCTGGTTTTACCAAGCTGTTCAGAAATAAGTAAACGATATTTAAAGAACTAGTAATGGAGTATGAAAAAACTATGGAAAAGGCCAAAAGAAACAAAGCCCATACCTGATATTATATAGGTAGCAAAATTTAATCTTCCTCCAGTCATGTTACTGTTAAAAAAACCCACACCAAACAACAACAAAAAAAGCAGACCAACCCGAAAGACAAATAAACAGAATACTACTGCAATAGTTTAAAAGATACACAGGACACGTTTCACTTCTCTTGCTTCATGAGCTTCTGCAGACTGCAATTGCTGCATAACAACACAGCAGCAGTAATCAAGTCATCAGGTCTACTCATGTCATCATAACCAATCACGTAATCATGCCATAAACAAATCAAGTCTCAACTTAAAACTCACTACATCTATCACTCTTGCTTATACAGGAGCTCCAGCTCATTTTGCCTCGGAACTTTGCTCTTCTTATAGGCAGGGTATTTCCTCTAGTTGCTAGTCTAAGTGTACCCTGATCAGCTCCTAATCTTTCATCCCTCCATCAACACACAGTATAACAGAGAAGAATCAAGCATTCCTCCCTAGCTTGGCACTTGCTCTCACTTACAATTCTGTAAAGACAAGGCAGCCAGAATTGGAAATCAGAAAAAGTTCTCACAGTCCTCATACAATGTCAGTAATGTTTCTGTTATGTATTACAAGGCATATCTTTCCTAACAGGTGTTACAAAACTAACACTTTCATCCAGCTTATCATTATCTAAAATAGCAAGGTCTCTCTCCGGTCATCATTTCAAGCAGTAAGCTTCTAGTTTTTGTTACTGGGTCTCTCCACATTTAACTCCCATTAAGCGGACGTGTGTTAAACTTTTTCAACACACTTTATAACTCCACATTTTGAACCAACTGATCCCTTTCCTTTTTCTCCAGTCCTCAAGGTCACACAGTTCAACTGTCTTCAATTCTGCATCATCTGAAAATTAACTAGCACATGTTTATCTCTTGTGCTATTTCAAACCAGCCCTTGAAATAAATAAATAAATACATAAATACATAAATAAATAAATCGCTAGAAGTACAACCTCCTTCCGCTTTGTTTTGTCCTTGCCATTTCAGGCAGTTCATTTCATCGGTCATACACTTTTCCCAAAATTCTCACATACACCAACATTTCAACAGCAATGCTGGTTTCCAAAGAGCTGAGGACTCTACCAACAAACCACAAACAATTTTGTCCTTGAAAAAACTTAAAACAAGCTGTCTTTCAAAAGACAAACAAACAAAATACAATAAAGCAAGACATAAGACAGAGAAGTAGGAGCTGTCAGATAGCAGCATTTTTCTGTAGCCCTCAGCCAAAAGGAAATTAAAATCATTTTGGCTTATCAGCATGAAATTTATTTGGTTACTAATGATGTTTAACATAACATTACCATTTTCATGTACATTGTGTTCTGATATCAAATAGTCATGATCTATGGCAGTCAACTTTTAAAGCAGTAAAACCTATTCTACCTGCTGACTCCTCAAAAGCAAAATGCCCACCTTTACCTCAAAATGATCTACATCACAACCTGACTATCTTCTCTTACAGGCAAAGAAAGCCAATCCACCCACATAAAGATGCATGCAAGAAAGCTGCTTACACTTGAGTATTTATCCTACCATTTCCTATGTGTAAGACACTGCAAACAGATAACAAATGCTGGCAATCTAGGCTAGTTAAGAACTGAATAGCTGTTTGTTGCTCCCAATATGGTAAGCATCAGGAAGTCATAAGACAAGACAGAACAGAGAAGTCAAGATGGTGACAAAAACTGAAAAAGGAAGACTAACAAAAAACTTTGCAGCCAACTGGGAAGAAAAAGGGGAGAGAAAGCAGAGAAGATATAAGCTACCTAGAATATTTAAATATTAGGTGACTTACGTTCCATGCAACAATGGATCAAAAGGCGGATGCTGAGCTCCATACACATGTTGAATACTAAAGGAAAAGAAAGAGAGTTATCACAAAAATAGTAAAACATTTGGGGGTTTTATGGGTATCAAATAAGCAGCCTATAATAAGCAGTATTGAAACGTTCCAAGTTCTCTGTTTCAAAGAATCCCTCATGACATTAAAAATAATGAAGCTGAAATTAAAGCATATACTAAAAAGTACCTTACAAAAAATCACAGATTTGCCTAATAGAAGTTGGAACTGGATGATCTCAGGGTCCTTTCCAACCCTATTATTCTATGATTCTATAATTCTATGACTTAACTGTTACTAAAGTACAAGACTGATGTATTTAAATAAAAATGCCAAAGATGTCACGTTACAGAATAAAAGCCATGAGTATTAAAACAAATGTTTTGAAATAAGTAGCTGCCTAAGACAGATTTATTTACAATTATCTTTGACATTACAAAAGAGCATGTTACTTCATGAACAATAAAACTCTAAAAACTAAAAGTTCATGTGCCCAGTTTTCAGCTGTAAAATTATTTTACACATAGAAAAACTCCACAGGAGACACATCAAGACTTACATCTGGCTTTATAACAGAAATCACTATTACAAAACTCTCTGATTGTCAGAGAAGCAAATCATGTACAACATTAACATCTACCTAAACCTGCACTAAAAGCCACATAAAAGAAAACAAACATGCTCTCCTGACACATCAAAACCAGTCTCCAGACCATAAACATAAATAAGTCTGATGTTAGTAAACCTGAGATAGAACCAAGTCAGGAAGATGGTAGTCACAAATTTTGACAGTTAGTTTGTACCTAGAAAAACAAAACCGCTACAAGTTATTGCTTATGGGTAATTAAGAGTGGAAGGAGCTAAAAGGATGAGCAGGATTGTTTTGTTGAATTCAGGCAAATGGCAGAGAGTTCTGTTCTCTGAGAACAAGAGCACGCACTGCTCTTATAAAAAGAAAATAGGAAACGGAATTACTCTACCAATGAAAGTAGCTCAGGGATGGAAGCAGAGTTACTGTTAAATAATCACCCGAACATGTGGTCCCAGCCTGACGTAATGGTCAAAAGAGTTAATGTGACTTTGGGGATGTATTTCCCAGAAAAATGTGAACAGCAGAATGTGTTTGTAGCTCTTTGCAATGATACCACGACTGGGTCTGCTGTCTGTATTTCAGGAAGACTATTGTGAAATCGATGCTATTTTGAAATATTAAGCAGGAACTGAAATGCAGCTTTATGCCTCTAAACTGTAGCTTCCCACACACTATTTCAAAAAAGTCATAAACACCGTAACATGTATCATTACTGAGACCACCAGTGGTCCTCGATCGGGTATTGTAACGCTCCGGGCACTGAGCTAACAGAAAAGAACCAAGGCAGGGAGGAAAGACCCCGCACCACCTTCCCCCCCCAGCCACAAACAGCGACCGGCCGTCCACATAGAGCACAGATCTACGAGCATCCAGTGAACTCAGCGGCCGAGGCGGCTCTCAGGAGCCCGACGGTGGAAAGACCACGTAGTGGGGCTGGGCAGAGCCGGGACCAGCTCGTCCCGCCACCCTATACTCCAGCTGGCGGCGGGACGAGCCGCGACAAGCCTCCGCCCGCCGGCTGCTCCCGACCTGCCCGCCGGCCCCTCACCTGCCCGGCACCTTCGTGCCACTCCGCTTCCAGAACTGCTTCTTGCTGCCGTCACTCGCCATAGTGACGATCACCTCATCCCCCTCCCCACGGCTCACGGCCCCGACCCGTTCCCTCAGGCTTCACTCCCTCCCATTCCTTTCCACACAACCGGGACAGAGCGCAACCATTTTGGGACCGGGAAACAACCCCACTTCTCATTCGCCCCACAATGCAGCCCGGAGGTTTTAGCCAACCAAAAGTGAGAGTGCTGCCGGGTGGGTCAGGTTGAGCCAATCGCAGCGGGGGGGTGTGGTGGGCGGAGAAGAGCCTGGCAGCGGGGTCAGCTGTAGTGGCGGTGGCTCAGCTGGTTTGGGCCCTCCCTCCTCTCCCGCGGTGGAGGTGATACCGCAGCGGCGCAGGGGTCTCCGCCGGCTCGGGATGGTGGAAGCGGGGCGGGCAAATTGGCGCTGGCGCCGCAGTGGGGCCCGGTGGGCTGGCGCCGGAAGCCTCGTCCGAGACCGGTCTCTGCTGTATGAGTCCGGGCTGAGGCCGCCGGCGCCGGGGTGGCTCTTCGTTGGTCTGGTGGTGGTGTGGGAGGTACCAGACTGAAATGGGACAGAGCCTCAGACTTGATTCCTGTCTGTGATTAACAAAATAGCTCCTTTAAAGTCAGTTTGTACTTAATGGTACTCAGAGTACGATGTTCTCAGGTTTTAATCCTTTTTGATGTGAAATGCAAAACTTGCTATGTCAGTGGAGGGAGACAGCAATTGAAGATGAGAGGACATATTTCAATCAGGTTAGATCTAACAGCATTTTATAACAAAATGCATCAGATTTTTGTTACTTTGTGCCAGTTGTTTGCAGTTCTTTACCCACTTTTATGGTGGGGGGGAAGAAAGGCTTTAGTCATAGAACAGCTTAGGTTGGAAAGGACCTTAAGATTATCTAGTCCTAACAGGCTCATTATGGGCAGGGACATACTCTAGACCATGTTGCCCAAGGTTCTCTCCAATCTGGCCTTGAACACTGCCAGAGATGGAACATTTACCACTTCCTTGGGCAACCCATTCCAGTGTCTCACCATCCACCTAGAAAAAAACTCAGAAAAGAACTTCTCCCTTCTGTCTAACCTGAACTTCCCCTGTTTAAGTTTAAACCTATTACCCTTTGTTCTGTTGCTACAGTCCCTGGTGAAGAGTCTTTCTCTGGCATCCTTGTAGGTCCTGTTATAAATGATTTTATCCACACAGGATTTTAAGTAAAGTATCCAATTTACTAGGCAAATAAAGGCAAGCAAACAGCACTAGATGCATGGGGAGTCTTCGCTCTACCAACACACACCCACCCCCATTCCTGTGTTCTGTTTATATTTCTTTGTGCTCATACATAGTCATAAATAGGGTGTCCCTCTTTTTCGGCGCTTTTCCACCTTCTAGAATCTTCTTGAGTTCTCCCCTGTTCTCGGCACCTCCCCCCCACGCTGCACAAATTGAGAAGAACCAAGAAAGATCAACAAGATACAGGAAGTAACAATCCGATACATAAAGTAATAATCCATAAATGTTTCTATACACAATACCAATAGTGAAAACAGTAACAAAATTGATATAGATAAAAAGTAAAAACTATGTTCATGTTCTGTCAAAAATTCCATGGTTTTAAGAGGGTTATATTTTATTATGCAATATTACTTCACATTGACACAAATCACATAAACATATTTCACAGTTCCCTGTAGATATTGGAAGGCTGCTATTATGTCACCATGCAGCTTTCTCTTCTCCAGGCAGAACAGCCCTGATTTTCTAAACCTGTCTTCATATGGGAGGTGGTCTAGTGCCCTGATCATCCTCATGGCCCTCCTCTGGACTTGTTCCAATAGCTCCACCTTTCTATGCTTTAAAGTTTTCCTGAAGATTGGGCTCACCCAATCATTGTATCCACTTTGTCTATTTGCTTTGAAATGGTACAAATTTACATAACTTATATGTATCTATAGAGTTCTCAGCATTCTGATCCAAGAATACATCACTTCTGCAGACTAAATAAGTATGATTTTACATTATTCTTTGGCATATGGCTCCTGAGAAAATAACGATGACTTACAGAGGGTTTATGCTGCATCCCAGTGCAAGGCTAATTTAATGTATCAAAGATTGTTCAGGGAACATTCCACTATAATTAACTTAAAAACCACCATGTAGTATAAGACCTGACCTGCAGCGTGTCATTCAGTATTTAGTATGCATTTCACATGGAAGTTATTATTAAGAATAAAAAGTAATGAGTTTTTCTGCCTGCTTTGGGATTTGCTTTAGCAGATCTTGCTAGATCACTATCCATGAGTAAAAGCTGCATGTCCCAGTAATTTTAAAGCTACTTAAAGATAAATATGATAAGGGTAGCATCATTTTCCCTACTTGTGTCCTCTAAATAGGATACCTCTTGCAGATTCTGGACCTATAAGCTTTTTTGTAATGCATTATGACCTTGACTATCAGCAACTTTGATAGAATATACAAGAAACATAATGTAACATGAACTACATCTGTTAGCTAAAGTGAAAATAAAACCTTTAAGGTCATGAATGAAACTTTGCATGTTCTTAGCTGGATAAATATAAATCAGACCTGTTGCTGTTAGAGTACAAAAATGAGGTACTTTTGGTTTTGACAGTCAAAAAAGTGATAAATCCATAAAAGATACGTTCTATCATTAGCATTAGTATGGATGTTGAAACTCTATTTGTGTTCTTTTCATTTCTTTATTGTTGATATTTGTGAAAAGGAAACTTAATTAGATTCAGCCTACATAGCAGAATCATCTGTCATCCTTGTAACGGTTGACCTGAATGCTAACGAAATACCGTTTAACTTTTTTGTTAGTCTGGTGCAGCCATGTGGAACTGGTTAGTTTTTACACAATAAAGTCAGTACAATAAAGTTAGTACAAAGTTAACTGCATTATTTAGTTTTCATTGTATTCAGTATATGTTGTGTGGTGCTTAAAGTTTTTGTGTGATGCAGAATTTGATAGTGGAAACAAATAACAGCTGCATTAATTTGTTCATGTGAATGGGTGTGACCTGCAAGTGGGGCTACATCTTTATCAAGTGCAATCACAAAATCTCTGTCTGAAACCATGTGCAGCTGCTGCCAGTTTAGATCCTTAGACTGAAGTCATCCAGAGCTGGACAGACCCTCTCTTGTTGACTTTCAAGAAGGCAGGGACACTATTTTAATTCTCTTTCCATTCACTGTTACATTTTTTTCCTTGTTTTGTGTTTTATCCCTCACACAAACCTGTGTTGTGAGGTTCTGGAGATGCAAAGGATTTGGAAGGAGGAACCTTTCTAGGCCCAGTCAGGTAATTCAGGTGCAATTCCTCATGCCCGTCACTTAAGGTGATACAACCATAAAGTGTATGTTCTTGGAAAGGACTTTACGAAACAATATTAATGGAGTATCATAAGGAGATAAGTTCATAGCTATACAATACTTGGAAGGAGATGGTGATCTAAGCATGTGTTCATGCTTAACAATTTTGGTTACAGAAATGTAACATGGGCAGCTGAGAGTGTACAGAGTTTTCAGTGATGACCTCTTTACTCTTTTGAGCAGATCTGCTGGGGGTCAAGTACTGTCATTCAAGCAGTATAGCAACACTGCAGTCACTGCTGGGACTCAGCCACGGCTGCCATAAGAGTAGTTTTCAAACACTCTCAAGAATCTAGACAAGCACTTTGGAAACTGATTAACATAGAGTTGTGCTTGGCTGCAGTTGCACTGCTTCAGACATCCAAACAAGCCACATTCTTGGCTGATTAATATTCTTGCACTAGCAGTGTTTTGAACAAAGTAGATGCTGAGATGTTTATTAGGGTAAAAGCTGGTAAACTATATATGCATTCCGTTGGACATTCCGTTTTATTGTTTCGTTTTTCAGCTAATCTGTTATATAGAGCTGCTGCTAATACAGCTGTGTTGGTATGATACACAGGTAGACTTTTCTGTGCAGGTGCAGTGTATTTTGGGAAAAGAAGCTTTTCTGATGACAGGAAAGTATAGATTGATGATAAACATAATTGACTTAGCTGACGACAGCATTCCCTTGCTAACTTAGCTACACTCACACCAGGAGGATTTGCTGATAAAGTTGTGCAAGCTAGGGAGTGTGCTTTTTCATGCTTATCCTCACGTTGCTTTGTCAGCAACATGCTGTAATGTAGATGCAGCTGTGAGTTGTATTTTAAACTTAATTGTTCTATAAGCTTACAAGACTACATTTTGCTGTATGTATGTTTTTGGTTGCTTTAATTAATACAGAAAAAAACCCAAAACTGAATTCATATGAGCCACTACACGTTGAAGTATTAGGTTTCGCACATGTTTTTACCGCTTAAGCAAACTGGTGTAAGTGCTTCTGAATGTAATACTCAGGGCTTTTTATGGTGGCTGATCACTGTTTGGTCTGTTCATATGCCTTCCTACTGAGCCATTATATCCATCTACTTTACTGTGAATACAATGGAAGAAGCAGTTCTTTAAAATAAAATTGGGTAAAGGCAGTGAAGTTGCCAAGCAAGCTAACCCAAAGCCAGCATTCTGCACAAAAAGGATAGTAGAAGCAGAGATAGCCACTTATATAGTAGGAAAGACAACAGTCCTGGTACTTGGTGATAAAAAGATATAAGGCAAGATAAGATAAATGAGAGAAGTAGTCATGTAGTACTATGAAAGAAAGAATAAAGGGATGTTAAAGAATAGAGATAGCCAACAGCTAGATTGAAAGAGGTTAGATATGGGCCAGCAAATCACATAGTCTCAACAGCTCTTGCAGTGCAGTGCAATCTTTCTCCAGAAAATCAGAGAGGAAAAAAGGAGGAAGGAATCAAAATGAGAGAGTTATGACAAGGAGGAGTACTCATTGCAGACAAGCAGTCACCATAGCATTTTGTAGCCTTTTCTCTGTAAGTGGCCTTCCCTATTGCACATGAATTGAATAGGGGTTTGAAAATACGAGCAGAGTTGCCAAAATATACTTACACTGGTGGTGCACATGTATGGAGTTGTGCACACTTGCACTCTGTATTCAGTAACAGTAAAAGAATACTGTGAAACAGGAAAGACCATAAATATGTGCTGTCTCTGGGTAAATGTCTGTTTCTTTTTTCTGCTTCTAGAAGACTGATTGATGTGGGCAATTTTCAAAGGCTGTCGTTCACTAAAATATTAGTAACAGTCCTCATATTTGCATTCCATGTGGGTTTAGGTGAAGGGTTTTAGTTTTATTTCTGTCTGTCACAGCGTCAACTGATAATCTGACATTGTTGGGCATAGTCTGGAGCAGCACTCTGTGTCCAAGAAGTACTTGCTTACCAGCAGTCTGGTGGATAAAACTGCTCTTTCCCCAGGTCTGATGCAATAGGCAGTTGAGGCTTAAAATGACTCAGAGGAGGAAGGATTCTTTTAAGTGGAAGTCTTGGGTAGGAGACAGGGAAGTCAGCAAAAGCAAGAGGTCCTCTTTCCAACATATATCTAGCTCCTTGAAATTCCATCTTATTATGCCTCCAGTACATACAGTGAATTGCAGCATGATGGAACTTTGAACAGAGGAATAAATCAATGCATATTTGTCTCTGATCCATGATAGTTCTGTTCATTGCCAAAAGAAATTTCTTTAAATTACACTACTCATATCAGTTTCTTAACTCTACATTTAACTTGTTATCTATCAGAACAAGGTGAAAGGTAAAATCATTGGAGCATTAGTTAACTTTTCCTGCAGCTAAAAGATCTTCTTGACTTACTGAGAGAACTTTAAAGGTGCCAAAAGACCTGCTTAGTGCTATTGATGAGCAAGTAGGCAATAGCATTTCTATAAATTCACTAGGAGCATGAATCCCTTGGGACAGACACAGAACCACTTTTTTATCAAAGTCATAATAAATAGCAAAACTGTTTACTGTTGCTTTATTCTAAAAGCTGGACACAAAATGCAGCAGAATGTGAAAGATGGGTATATGGAGCTGTTCCCCTAAATCTACAGACTGGCTTTTTGGATTGGTTCGTTTTTTTTAAAGTATCATCTGTAATTAACTGGAGTGCAAAACTGTGCAAAACTAGATTTTGGCGTGTAATACGAGAGTGAGTAGGGCTCTCAGATCCCTCAGGTTTCTTTTTAGAATATCCATACTCATTTTGCTAAGTGGCCTCACTTTTTTTCTCCATGTCAGTTTGTATTATTGAATTTTTAAGAGAAAGAACCTGAAACAAGTTACAGGTTACTTAAAGTTACAAGTGCCTTGCAACTCTAAGAAGGAATTTAACAGCAGATTTAGGTGTTTTGGCTCAGCTTCTCAGTTTTGGTCATTTTGGTTCTAATGGACAACTTCATTTCAAATTTCAGGAAGGTGTGGAGAGAAGTATTTCTCAGCATTATTGACCTCTTGGTTATCCAGCTGCTGCTGTGACTGCTGATACTGCACTGCTCTGACCTGTTTTTTGTAACAACCTCTGATGGATGTTTATGTTGATCTTTGATCCTCCAGACGTAGAAAGGTCTATAAAATATATGTTCCCTTTAGTTCATTCTCTGGCTAGCCTGTGGTTTCCGTTGTTCTCAGAAAATTTATTCAGCATGAAGACGGTGCATTTGGCATGCAACTAGCATCAATCCTGTCCTTTGGCCACTTACATTTTTGGTCAAAAAAAATGCTATTTAGAAACGAATCTTTAAGTCTCCCCATGAATATAAGAAGAATGGCAACATGATACTACATGGAAGTTTTTATGGATTATCTTCAGCAGATATTTTCAGGTGCTCAAATGCATCAAGCTGTGTGTTAATTGGTATCTACAGTTTATCTTGAGAGCATACATTTGTTCTCTGACAATATTATGACTGAATGCTGAAAGATTTAATTGGTTTGGGTTTTTTTCTCTAGTCTTGTCTTTGACCATCCAGCTCCATCACTAGCATTTTTTGAAATTCTTTTTGTGGTTTTTCTTTGGATCTCTGTCTTATTTAAGCCCACCACTGAGTTCTCTTTGTGCCTCAAAGACACTGTTAGTTCCTTTTTCATGTCTTTTGCGTCTGTGTGAGGGATTAGTTTTCCTTGGTGTTCTGGAGGATAGCAAAGCCTTTATTATGCTATTCAACCCCATTTCACTCTCAATTAATTTCTCTTTGATCCAAATGTGTATTAGAAGGTAATTAAGTTTCACTGTTTGCTTTTCAATCCATTTCTGAGTTACTCTGCATAGCAGTTGAAAAGTACACTTAAACTGAAAACAGCCTTCTTCCCTTCTTTTTTAGTGTTCCACCTATTTTCAGTATTGAAATCCTATTAATACAATTTCTGTAGAAAAGGATTAGTGGTAGAGTGAGTTCAGTTAGTGTAAGGTGAATGACAAATACAGGATAGAATATAAATTCACAGTTGGCCTTGCAGTGTGTTGCATAGATAGCATTTCCAAAAATATCTTCAGTATAATATGTCATAGTTATCATTCAAGTCAATTGAGTTGTATCAAAGTCATGTTTTCTTTTTCTTGAAAAGGTATAGAATTTGCTACTTTAGAGGTATGTCTGTATCAGGTCTCGTTAACTGTTCTTTATTACTTGTATTTTTATTGTTGGTTTTGTGTTTTGTGTATGCTTTTGTTTGAATACGAGCAGATGTAAACATGAGTGATGAGTATAATTAAGATATTGCAGTTGGAGTTCTCATAACAGGATCCTTCCAGCATGACTTTCAGTAGGAAGAAGTTATTGAGTGCTCCTGCAGTAATACTGTTGGCTGAGCAACTTGTCTTACTAGTGAGAGTGTTGGAAGGGTTTATGATTTAGCAATGTAGGGGCTGAGAGGTTGCAGAAAGAGATATAAGCAGAATTATATTGCAAAAGGAAATGGGACTAACTGCAAATATTTGGATGAAAAGATATGATAAAAGTAACAAAGCATTTTACATGCTTGTTTTAAAGCATTGTTGCTCCTTATCCAAGAGGTATACTGTGTCAGAGAATTAAATTTACAAAGCAGTCATTAGCTGAAGATGGTAAATGTTTTCCCAAATTTAAGAACATCAGTAGAATTGGAAAACCTGGGTATTTTTGTTGTATTTAGACCTTGTTACTTTTGAAACAAAGGTAGAAATAGTACAAGTTTTTCAGCCAAGGGGAGAAAAGAAAACTCAGACTCCAAAGTAAGAATGAAATACTTTGCAATTCATATCACTTTCTTAAATAACACAGCATGTAGCATCATGTTGTAAAGTAATAAAAGAAAGAACAGCTTAGCTTCTAAACCTCAGAATGAAAATTTGCCATTTCTCTTGAATAGTCCTGACAGTTGTTTCAGGACTGGCAATTTTAGTGCTGGGAATGAACTAAGAATACTGATGTAAAAGCACCGGAGAGTCCCTGGCTTTTGAAAAGAAAATGATAAGGCAATCACAGGCAGCTCCTCAGAAGTTAAAGCCATTTTAAATGCAAAGAGTTCAGAGGATTCATCTCTTCTACTGAAATCGTGAAGTATAGTGGTAATAATTCTAGTATGCATGGTCATTAAAATAAGACTTCACAAGTAGCCAGAAGAAATAAATACGTTATGCATCATTTTTCAAAAATCTCTCTAACTCTGAAAATCACCCATGGGCTGGAGAACAGGAGCAATACTGAAATACTAATGAAGCTTGAAAGCTTTTGTTTTCTGTCTTTTTTGGCTTTGTTTTATGAAAGAAGATATCTGCTCGGGGAGATAGTATTTTATACTGGACTAACGAAACTGAGGGAAGAACAGGTAGATTTCTACCAGACAAACCTTTGTCTATTTTTTTACACACTTTGATACTGGAAGTTTTATAAGTACTTCATGACAAAAGCTTTAAATTCATAGCTCATGTCATATTATATTCTTGTTCCCACAGAATAATACTGTAATTGTTAATATTATTAATATCGAGCTGATCCCATTCCACCTTTGTTGTCTATGATTTACATTAATTTGTACATGGTACCCTTCTGTTTGCATCAGTTCTCAGATAATGCTAGCCAACATTCTTACTAATGCTCTACAAATTCAAACTCACTGGTGTTCTGCATTTGTATGTGGCAAAAATTAAAAGTTACAAATAATAATGATAGCAGTCACTAAAGAGTATAGGAGAGTTATAACATGATTTAATGGTTGGAAATGAATACTAGAAAAACCTAAGCAGAAATACTGGCTAAAGGGTGAAGATAAGCAATTGCATGATTGGGTAGGGGATGTAGGAGCTTCTTCATAAATTCAGTTCTTTAGATTAAGACAGGATGTATTGTTGAAAATTTACTGTACTTCAGCTACAATTCATTGAGCTTCACTGAGGCTTTTACTGTGTGAAAAATCTATGTTCTTTGTGTAGAAAATCAGAGATGATCGTAACAGTCCCTTGGGCTGCACAACCTATGAATTGCTCTCAAAGCTATTCCTTTTCTAATTTCTTACTATTATTTATCTGTTAAACTCTCTTCAACACTGAAACAGTTGTATTACATTGGTTTATACATGGCATATGTATATATATGAATGCACATTAGATACAGATGTTTAATCTTATATAGAAATCAAATTAAAATGTGGCTTTGTTGGAGTATCACAAAGAAGACTGGGCCTTTCTTCTTTGTGGTAAAACGAAATTTAGTGGAACAAGTTTATTTAAATGGACATGTTTAAAAATGAGCTTTCTTGTGTTTGTGTAGGTGAAGGAAGAGGCTACCTATACATAGTCTTTGGTCCATTTAAGATGTAAACTCCTGGCTAGGAATGTGCTCTGTCTCTCTACACTTTGAAGCCAGCAGAGTTGGGTCCTTCTGTAACATGGTCCATGAGAGGGGGTCTGTATCAGAGTCTCTTTCTTAAGGAAAAAGTAACTCAGGAAATTTCTTCATAGCTCATATAATTAGCCAGTTGAAGTGTGAACATATGGGAGCAGTGAAGAAATAAATCACACAGCAGCAGCTATGTGAATTTTTTGTAGTATTCCAATTTTCTGTCTGTTACACACTGCACAAAAGAAGAAAGTGTCCTTTATTTTCTTGCTAATTGTTGGCAGTATGCTCAAAACCAGTGAAAGTTAACAAAAAAATTACTATAGTAGAGAAATAGTAGACAGTAACATTTCAGTATCTAACTTAGCTAAGGAAATCTGTTGTGTTTTATAAGCCAGGTTGCAACTTGAAGCTCATGCATGTTTGTTTTCACTGATTTCAAAATGTGAAAGAAGCATTTATGTTAATAAATCCTTGTTTGCATTCAGGTTCTCCTTTGTTGAAGGCAAAGGACCATTCATCAGCACTCTGCATCTCATTGCTCTTTTCAGTTTGCTCAAGCATGTCTGGAGCAGGGCTAGGGTGCCTTTGGCTCCACTGGAAACATTATGTCATTATCTCAACAAGATGTTGTCATGCCAGGAAAGGATCAATACTTTGATGAGGAGCTGCTGGCTGAAAACCATGTTGTTATTTTATAAAGGACAACTTGGAACACTTTCCAAGGCATTTCCCGTGGTATAAAGCTCCAGGGACTTGATTTGTCTCTCTGCCTAGTAAACTGAGTTGATTCATCTGAAAATACGTGTCTGCCAACCTCAGATAACAAGAAAAATTACACCTTCTGCCCACATTAGGCTTCAGCCTTTCAGCTATTTCAATAGTATGCTGCCTTTGTGAAGGAACTACTTCACATACCACTGATTAATCAGTGGGGAATGGAGGAGAAGGCTTTAGCCCTTTTCCTGCTGCTGTCAAGTTTAGCCTTTAGTCTGACCACACAGCCCTGGGAACGCTGCACTGCTCAGGGTGCAAGGGCTGGCAGCCCCACGGGAACTCACTTGACTTTGAAAGGGCATTGTGTTGCAATCTTTCCATCCATCCTAGCCTGCTCCCCTGCCAGGTTGCAGTAGCAGTGCTGTCAAATGTGTCTGTCTCAGGGTCTCCAGCACAGACAAACCAGGACAGCTGCATGCCTCTGGGTCAATGTGTTGTGAAAGGCAGGACAGCTAGAGCTAAAGGGCTCCCTGTAGAAACAAGTTCAGCTCTCTGCTGAGGAGTAAGTCTCAGAACAGATCAAGAGTTGTTCAGGGTGCTAATCTAACATTGCTTTGGATAATATTGCTGGTATACAGCAATCAAGGTTTGTGAAATGGATTAAAAAATCTGTTGGTAGAATTTTGTATCCTCTTCACAGTGTCAGAGATGGCTTTAGCAGAAAGGCAGTATGGAAGTCCTGTAGCTTTGCATGAGCAGCCTGTCGTCTGAGGGGCAAACACTACTTGGCTAGCTACTACACTTCATTTAACCCTCCTGTTGGCTCAAGTCCTAAGTAACCCAATTTAAGGATTTAGATGCTCAAAACCAAGGAATTATGTTGTGATGGCTTTTTGTTTGTTTTCATTGAAAAGCGAAATATTTACTACAATAACCTTAAGAAATATGGAAAAGGATAAAGGGAGGACTCAGCCTCTTTTCATGATATATAGATGTACATATTACTTTTTATGTTAATAGGCTGTTTATACTATGGGTGATAAAAACAGCACAGTTTTGAATGAATTTAAATTGTCTTTATAGAAGCTGATCATTGTTTTTATTATAGTAAACAGATGTTTACCTCAACAGAAGGCAAGTTTAACAATGTCTGATCACTTCTATTATATTAGTTCAGGTCTAATTTGTCAAAAATTCTCCCAGGTTCTTCCTTGTGTTTGGGGTGCTGAAAATCTTGAAGAATTGGTGTCCATTCTAGGCCAATTTAACTGTTATATATCACTATTGAAACTTTGATTACATTTGGATTGTAAGAGCTTCAGAATTATTGACAAAAACATTGCTTCATCTTATTTTCTTCAAACCTAAACAATGCAGAACCTGCTTTTCATACAAAAACGATGGGATTCTTTACATTTGGAGGGAAGAGCAGCCTGAATACTTATTTCACGTTAAAAGAATTGCTCAGCGTTTGTTTGCTGTTTTGTTTCTTTCAACGGTGAAGCCATACAATCTTTTCCTCTGGCACAAGAAACAGGCAAGCAGCTTTGTCAGTGCTGCTGTGAAAAGCCTTTCATAGCATCCATCAGCTCCCACAAACTTCAGTGCACTTGTTCATCTTTTTGATACCAAGGAAAAAGGATCGATATCTGAGAGGTCTTTTGTAGGCCTAAGAGTCCTGAAGAAATCAGCCAGCAATAGGCATCTGTGGTTCTCTGAATGTTTACTCTTCCATGCAGCCTTTCTTCTATTACCACCTGCTCATCTAACCTGCATTGCTATAGATTTTCCTGTGGCAGGTAGGCTTCAATATACATATATACAATGCCTGGGAGAAACCGAACCTAGGTGGTAAGGCTTCACACTGCTCTGAGAAACACTGATTCTTATAAAGGGTCCATATGCAGATATTATGGATTTTAAGAGCTCTAAACTTGAACAAAGATTTTTTTTTCTCTGAAATATTCTAAGGACTTCTGTAGCAGACTCAAGAAAGAATAGCCTTGTGTGCTTTTGAGAGAGGACTGGGATTCATGACTTGATCTCATTCTGTTACAATTAGTGTACGTCATTTGTCCTCTGTTATGAAATAAAATGAACTCATTGCAGCATCACTGCGTAAGTGGCTCCCACTATCATTTCATATGGGAACAATGCTTTTTCTCATCTAAGCTGGCAAAACTAAGAATTCCACTTAGTATCCCTCATATAAAAGTATTATCAAAGCCCAGTATCTTGGTTTCAGCTTTCTCTTGACCAAATATAGGACTTTCAACATCTGATTTTTTCTGTGGAAGAAAGCATGTTGTGCAGAAGTGACTTTCCACTTGCAGAGGAGGATACAGGGAATTCTTTCCTTGTCACCAATGTTTCCATCCTGTACAAAACCATAAACAGTTTTGCAGTTACTGATAATTCCTCTTCAAGAAAGAGCAAACTGTTTCCTCTGAGATTGTTATTAATATCTTATTATGAGATTATGATAAAAGCTCTCCCTGGAGTCTGCCAGAAAAACAGCTGCTGAAGTAGGTGTCTTGGTACTGCTTAGCACTGTAATGTTTTGGGAATCTCATTCTTGAAGATCAAGTTAATTATCATTTGCAACATGGCCAGGTGTCAAAGACCAAAATGTTCTGGCATATTGAACCTGGCCTTTTTCACATCAGCGTGACATCCAGGCTGCTAATGCGAATCTGCCTTTTTGAACCTAACTACTTTGATAGTAGCGTTAGTGTATTAGGAGGCAAAGACTGTTTATTACAGTAACTGCAACATTGACAATATTATCACTGAAAAATGTTAATATGGAAAAGGAGAAAAACAGTCCATGAAGAGCACATCCTACTCTATCCCAGACTCAGAAGTGTTGCCCTTCTGAGGAGGGGGATTTCTGCTTGAGACAAGTAAAAAAGTCTGCATGTTTATCTATTTTAAGGGTTTTTTTTTGTCAATTCATATCTTCCCTATACATGCTTTCCAGAGATTTAGCAAAAGAATATTGACTTACAAAAAAAAAGAATTCCTAATTCCAGTGCTATGATATCTTTGCCGATACAAACCCTTACAAAAACTCCTTGAGCAGCAGTAGTATAAACTGTGCCGAATACCTTCAGCTGTTTACTTTCAAGCTGAGCAGTGCTGCAGGGATCTTGGCATATGGACCCCACTATTTGAAATTTAAGAAAATTCCCACTAGGCCTGAGACCAAACACCTTCTTGCAGCCATTTGATGGGTTTTTACTACTGTGGTGTTTTAAAAGGCTGGTGGTTAGCAGCCTCTCGCTGCCCTGGGATCCAGCTGAGTTGTTTCACAGTTCAGCCTGCCTTGGTTGCAGACACAATTCAGCCACTCCCAGCTGTGTTCTGCCCACTTAAAGCAATGATTAATTTCTTCCCAAGATTTCAATATAAAAGTCGTCTGCACTGAGTGATGGGCACTGCTTCTGTTCTGCTTGCTCCGTTTTTTTAATATCAAGTGGTGAATGATTGTTTTCTCACATTAGAATTTTCAGAAATACCATCTCATGCATTCCTGGTTTTATTCTAGTTGGCCCTCCAGAAGCAGGCTGAACACAAATCTGTTACTGAACATTGTATTTTTATGCAACAGACAGATTTTAATCTCTTTAAACAGTATATACTACATGTTGATTAATACATATCAATAAAAACTGTTCATGAAGTCTTGAGTAAAAACTGGTTTCCTTCCTGATTATTCATTTTTCACCAGATTGGTGTTTCTGATGTGTGTTTATTCTAAACAGGGCTCACGGCTCTGGAGGGGTTGACACATGATGATGTCGGTAAAGGGTAGAAAAGCTGATTGCAGACTGCAAAGTTGGTAGGCCTAGCACTTCCTACGTTTGTTGCCAAAAGTAGCATCCTCATTGCTTCTCATGGCAACTGCACTGCTGCAGTTCAGATCAGTGCCCAGCCATATAGGGAGGTTGACTACATTGCAGCCTGAGAAATTAAGAATGATTAAAAAACATTCATGTTGAATGCCCTAGAATATTGTAATAAAGAAAGCTTCTGTATTTGAAATATTTTCCAACAACCCATGAAAGTATTCTTAAAGTTGCATCATTTTGCATCCAGGAGAAAAATCTTAAGATTTGTTGAACATCCCTTGCTTTGATGAAAGCTTTTGGCCACTCAGAAATGAGCTGAATTTTGAAACATGATGGAAGGATCTGGCTGTCTGAAAGAGCTTCCTTTTGGTGCCGTAAAGGTCAGCAGAATTCCAAGCCAGTCATTTCCCCAAAGCAGTCAGTAGCAAATGAGATTGCATCTTAGGGACTGCATTGTTCATGCTATTTTGTGCATTTGTGCTATACAATGCCTTAAAACAATCAACAGTGTTTACTCCTGAACTATTCAAGGCTACAAAAACTCTTGCAGGATTTGATCTTTCACTAGTACCCTGCTCTAAACAAGATATTTAATTTACAGGCTGATTTTCTGCTTATGTTGTTGACCTTCAAATATTGCTGACTCCAAGGAAAACAAAAGATCATGTGCTAAAGAAGAAAACACATTATGCCTTCCACATTCATCAGTAGAAATCAACTTGAAATTTGATATGCTTATGCAGTTTAGCTATTGCATCAGCATGAAAGTAGCTTCTTCACCAAATTAAAGTGACACAGCACTCCTGTGCTTACAGTGCTCCTATATGAGTCAGAGGTTCTGCATAGAAAATGCAACCAGCCATGGGTTTCTACTTACGGAAAACTGCCATGACAGGATTCTGTGTACCTGCTCGTAATGAAATAGTATACCTTTTTGGCTTTAGTCAGATGGATTGAATGCGACTAAATGCGTCATCAATAATGATGGTAGTAGGTGTGGCTTGGGTAGACGTAAGTGACCAAGCAGTTCTCATAAGGTGAGCTGGAACATGTGAAAAGGAGGGTGGATGGTAAGACATTATTCAAAGGTACCCTAAAAGGACTGAACACACCCTGACAGCTAATGCTTCTGGACTCCTAAACCAAAAAGAGGAGTCCTCTGCATGGGCTTAAAAATAGCTGCAGGTGTCACCATGTTAGCACCTACCTCCTTATAGCAACAGCATCTTTGACTCTGAGACCATGATAACAATGAACATGATTCTAATTTCACAGGGCATTTCACTAGCCGTCTATTGCATCTTTCAATAAAAAATAGATACGAAAGGAATAAGAGATTCTATACTATTTATATCATGTACTGTAGAAGAGCAGTTGTAGAAGATATGCATTATATGTTGTATAATTGCTGGATTAGGGAAGAACAAATCATAAGATAAGTTGTACAGTTGCTGTAGAGGATGTCTTTGTAGATTCAGTCCAAAATGGGTAAATACAAGATTTACTCAGGCCTGATAATAGCTTCACAACTGGAAACTGTTAAAAACCAGGATATTTTAATTTGGAGGTTAACAGAAGGCTTGTACATGAGCTGCTGCCTCTTGAAGATACTGAAACATAAGCTTAAGGCCATTATAACTCAACCATCATTTTGCTTGAAATACATTTGGTTTTGGTTTGGAGAAACTTTTAATTTCTTTCGGATTCACAAATTATGTTTCAAAGGTAGAGAAGTCTATCTGCATTGTACATTCATTGCTCTGAAGCATAAAGTAGCAAGTGAAGTGTTAACATTATTATTGCCCAGTGAATTTGGAGATGCAAGTAAATCGTTTTCACCTGGCTGTACACATACTCATACACTTTGTAGTCATAGTGTCTTCAGAAAATGAAAGGAATTAATGTGTTCAGTTTTATTTTGTAGATTTCTCATGTTGAGTTTTATCTAATCATTTTCAGAGAGGTGTGTTGCCATTGATCAAGTTATGTAGAAACAGTTCATGTGTTTTAACCCGACTTCAAGCTATGTTGCTGTCAACCCTGTTATGTGTGTTTGTCTAATCAAACACATGCAACATTGCTTGTCTTCTGAAACAGTGGATTGTGAATAACAGAGTTCGTGCTGGTGAAAAAGGGAAGATGTAAGGGGTTTTTTCCTACTCTTGTCCTGTTTGTATTTGGGGACTGTCCACTTCCCTTAAGCCTATAGTTGTGTTTCTGTTTTTTAACAAGACAGTCCGTAGCACACTTCTCTATTTTCCTCTCTCTGCTTCATGCTCTATCCCACAGTGTTTCAAAATGTTTCTTTCCAAAACCAGAATGGTTTGTGATGTTGATATCATCAGCCATATGGTCTATGTGAATGACATGACACACATAGCATTACGTTCATTTCTGTCCTAAGAATTCTAGTCACAGTCTCAAAACTTGCTAAAAAAAAAAAAAATAAAAAAAAAAATGGAAGAAGAATGAAATATTGTTCAAGTCCATTTTAGGCTGAATTTTTGTTTCAACTCAGTATACTTCTCTGTTTTCTATTACAACTGTTGTTCTGCCCATTCACAGGTTGATTGTATGCCCATCCTGCTGTTACAGAGGAGGAAATTTCTCCCAGCTAAATCTAGAAGGAATGTGTTATTAGTTCAAGTTTTGTTTTTACATTTCCTTTTCTAATCAAGGCAAAGAATCTGCAGTTAACAATGTAATCTTTTTTCCTGTTGACTTGCTCATGTAGATACAACCGTAAAAGCGATTGGTTTGAATGGTTTCTTTGCACTCAGGTTCTTTTTTGAAATACTGATAACTCCTAATTGTCATTTCTTAGCCACAGTCATTTAGAATTATGTCTTTCAGTGTCATGATTTCCTCAGAACTATTCACATTAAACCGTCTGGAGATGGTTTTGAGGTGATTGGTTTTTCAAAGCATTGAAGTGAAGCTTGATTCATAGTTCTAAGTGAGCTGGTTGACTAAATCCCTGTGCAATCTTTTGAAAATGTATAACTTCCATCAAACCCTACAATATCCATAAATTGTATTTAGAATGACATCTAGGCTATCCAACTCTAAATGTGTTCCAAATAAAATGGTGTGCTCCAGATAAGTCAGTCATTGCCACCTGGTATGGCAGATTACAAATGTTTATCAGGTTACTCCTCAGTCTTTGAATTTGTTTTTCAGTGTATTCAGCACTGTCCCCAGGGTGACTGTCATCCCTTTGAACAATTATGGAGTCAGGTACAAAAAATTTCCTTAAATATATTTTTTTGCTAGAATTAAATATTTAACTTCAGTTATGAACAGATCCTCTTTGTTCACCATTGCCCTCTTTTTTGCTGTGTCTGATTTTGTATTCTTTTCTTAGGTTTCCATTTAATTTTGATACCAGAAAATCAAAGAGAGAAGATGCCAATTCAAGTCAACACGCATGCAGAGATGTCAAAAGGCATCTGCTCTGCTTTGTGGATTTTATGCAAAGTATTGGCATGTATTTGCATTCTCGTATCACTGATTCAGACAGCTTCATATCAGCTATCATCATCTCTACTACATTTGTCAGCTGAAAAACAATCATAGCGAAAATTACTCTATTCAGAGAAACAGTTTCAATCTGTATTTGATCTGATCGTTCAGAATCTTCATTTTTGAGAGAGAATTTCACCTGCATTTCTAAGCATGTACTTTAGGTTTATAATGCATTTTTTTAAATATTGTATGAACCACAGAAAGTAACACTGCTAATTAAATCACATTAATTAATTAAACCTGTTTCAAGGAGACAATTCACTGGCATTTAAATATGAAAAAACTCTTCCTTCCTCTATTTTAAATCCACAAACACAACTTTAAAAGAATCTACTACCAGGATCTTTGACTTTGCAAAGATAGATGTTATTAAAATATACATTTATGCATCAGTGAACATTCCAATAATATAACAAATCAATAACAAGACTGATGAGACTTTGTCTAAAGACTGATAAGATTGAGAAAACCTTTTTTTTTTTTTATTTCATACGATCTTATATTTTCTGAATTAAGTCTGTTCTGATCGAGGTATTGTGCAGGATTGCTTTTTTATGCTGAAAATGAAGTGTTGGAATAGTTTGAATAAAAATATGAAGCTATAACTTTTGACTGCAAATCATGAATTTTTCAACATGGACTATCAGGAAAGTCAAGTGTGTTATCTAATGCCACTTGACTTCAAAATGACAGTATTCATAAGAAAGAGAGAGTTTTATGTGTCATTTTTTACTTTAGCCAAATGTCTTTGCCCTTCTGAGTATCCTTCTTCCTCATAGAGTAACTCTGCTATCTTGTAAATAGTGGCTATGTCTTAGAACATCTTTTGCTTTTGTAAGAAAACAGACCTCAAGATCCATCTTTGACTGCAATTATTTGTAGTCTTGTAGAGGTACTGAAAAAAAGCACGAGCTCATGAGTATGAAGTCAGCAGTAGAGGCATTCCAAAGAGACTGGTGTGAATTCTTATGTTTCAGGGTATGTTTGATAGGTGATAAGTTCCCTGGGACAAAAATTGATTAAAGTGTTGAAGAACCTTCCAAACGTCAAGAAGAGAGCAGGAGGACTTTTTGATCACTGGTGATTAGTCATTTCACTAGCTTCTTAGTGAGCTCAATCTAACTGTGATCACAGGTATGATTATCTTTTAGGCATAAATGGCACATCAGTGTCATTTCCTCAGTAATAAGGAAAAAAGAATTTTTTTTGAGATAATATGAATTAGGTTTCTATTTCATCTCATTCACTGTGTATCACCTAGAGTTTTTATTCTGAAAGCTATACAGAGACAAAAACTTTTTTAAAGAATGTAGATTCTTCTCATATATCCACAACTGAAGGAAGTAAATCATATTTTTCAGTGTAATGGTTTCTATAATTAAATCATTTTATTGTCAAATTATTTCATTAGTTGATGACATTAAGTTTTACAAATATTCTGCCCAGACCTTCCTCTTCCCTTTCAGAAGAACTTGCTTCTGGTTCACTTTACTTTTTCTTTGAAAGGGACTGTTTCTACTGCCGCCGTAGTCTGTGTGTTTTTTATATTAGGCCACATTGCCTGGTATAAATCAGAGAAGCCTGGATATGGATTAGAGCCCTGCCTACACAGAGTATTTAGTGAAGTACTCTGGGAATGAAAGGTCCAGTTAAAATAGCTCAAATTAGAGGTCTAAAGATTAGTTAGGAGGAAAAATACTGTTTTGATGATGATAGAAAATTTTTTTGTTAACAATTTTTCATCCTGAAGCTTTTTTATTTCATAGATTGGAGCCCACACTTGAAAGTTGTCAATAGTGTCATGCTCATGGCACACACATGGCCTATAATTGTTCAAAAATCACTTTCAGGCAGATTTATAAACCATCAGAAAATCTTAAGTGCAAGAGTTAGTATATGTGATGGAGGTTACTATTGAATGTGACACATCTCATCAGGTCCCACAGTCTTGTACACCTTCAGGTTTCTTAGATGGTCTCAAACCTGAGTTCTGCCTCTTCAGTTATTCTTGCCTATGATGACTGCAGGGTAAGACCTACTTTAACTATTCAGTCATTCTTACCAGAGCAGAGCAAATACTTCCTATACACCCCCTTACACACCCTGTACTCTGCAAGGCCATCAAGAAGGTAACTAATCTCATATTTATGTATTGGTCTCTTAAAACAAGATGAAATATCAGTGGCTTCTAGCTCTTTCAACTAATTACAACAATTTCTCAAGAGCAAAGCTGCACACTGCCAAAGAGCATTATCATTCTGTCAGACAGTAAACTAGTAATTTCATTGTTTCTTGAAAGAGTGCAGGTAGATGAGAGGGAGGTTTTACAGCTCCTCAGGGAATCCAGTTGAGGATAATAATTTAAATAGGAATAAGCATCTAAACAAATACAAATCAGGACTTCCGTGTACCTCTGTAGGTGGGAGTCACAGCTGTAACAGCTAGAAACAAATCATATTTAGTGTTTTTCACAGGGATAGGTACTTGAGGCAGAGCATACAGAGATAGATTGGAGCTTTGGAAGAAAGGAGGGATTGTGTAAACTTCCATGGCTCAGGAATATCATGCAACATTTCACTTTACATTAAAACAAAGTAACTTCTGGCTTCATTCCCACACTCTCCAGTATATCAACAACTTTCTCTCAATTACCTTTTGGCTCAAGTGAATAAAAAGCTGCAATCATCCTTTTTGACAAGCCTTCAAAACTGTTTTCCAGATCATTTCCAATAATAAATGTAATTTAAACTTTTATGATAAAAGCATAGAAGCACTTCAAAATAGCCCAGGTATTTTTCTACAGAACATGATGTCATTCTTTCCATCAGCAGCCGCTCATGCTTTCATCTTTGTTTGCTGATAAGCAGAAAAGGAATTAGAACATTAGTCAGTATTTTGATATTTAAAATGAATTATTTTCCTCTGTTCTAATCTCTTTGTTGGTTAGCTTCCATTTTCCAAAAGTATTGCCAAATTTGGCTTTCGGTTGTATTTACACTGTTCTAATGGGAGTTGTGTGTCTGTGTACTTGAGAACCAAATTTGATTCATATGTAAGTACTTCGATTTGCCTGAGATGCACTGAGATAACAATTTCTTATAATTCCCAAGCTCTCTAAAAAACCTTTCTTATGACATTTTCTTTGTGGAAGAAAATAAATACTTTATAGTTATCTGTGGGCAGTAAAAATATCTTCATAAAAATCTGCGATTCCTTCTAAAATTCCGAAGAACTGAGTGCCAAAAACATGGTGGAGTATGATTCCTTCTTGGTTTCTGGCACACCTATGTGATTATTATCCAGCTATCACTTTGAAGAAGATATTTTACATTTTTTCAGTTCACTCACTCTTTCAGGTAAGGTAGGATACACAGTACCTTCTGCTTGTGTCAAGACATTGCAAGGGAATGCTTGATTTTCACTGTGGAAAAAATCAGTTGCAGTGTCCTAATGATGAATTGCACCTCCAAAAATTTTAGAAGAGTGCTAGCTCAAGTTGGTAATGAATAAAATCAGTACTTTGTTAATGCAGGTCATGTGAAGATTACCTGTCTGTGTCTGTTGATTCAAAAGATGTACCTACTTAGCCATGTCCTTAATTGATTGCCTACATTATCATGTAATAAACTTGTTAAGTACAACATGAAGTTGCAAGGAGTAAGTACTTTTTATAGAGATCAGAGACTCACAGAATGATTTGGATTGGAAGGAACCTGTAAAGATCATCTAGTCCAATGCCCCTGCCATGGGCATGGACACCTTGTACTAAATCAGTTTGCTCAAAGCCCCATTCAATCTGGTCTTCAACGCTACCTTGAATGCAGCCACAGCTTCTCTAGACAACTTGTTTCACTGTCTCACAAACCTCACAGTGAAGAACTTCTTCCTAACATCTAATTTAAATCTAACCTCTTTCAGTTTAAAGCCATTACCTCTTGTCCTATCTCAACAGATCCTACTAGAAAGTCTCTCTCCATCTTTCTTGTTGACCCCTTTAGGTACTGGAAGGCTGCTCTAAAGTCTCCCCAGTCTTCTCCAGGCTGAACAATTAGCAATCTTTCAGCCTGTCTCCTTAGAAGAAATGCTCCAGCCCTCTGATCATCTTCATAGTGCTCCTCTGAATCTGCTGTAGCATATCCATAGAATCATAGAATCACAGAATAGTTAGGGTTGGAAGGGACCTTAAGATCATCTAGTTCCAACCCCCCTGCCATAAGAAGGGACACCTCACACTAAACCATGTCACCCAATGCTTTATCCAACCTGGCCATGTCTTTCTTGTTCTGGTGCCTCCAGAGTGGAATTCAGTACTCCCAATGGGATCTCACCAGGGTGGAGCAGAGGGAGAGAATCACCTTCCTTGACCTGCTGGCCATACTGCTTTTGATGCAGCCCAGAATATGTCTGGCTTTCTGGGCTGCAAGTGCACATTGCCAGATCACATCAAATTATTCATCTACCAGTATCCCCTAGTCCTTCTCCTCAGGGCTGCTCTCCATCCTTTCATTCTCTAGCCTGTGATTGCCCCAGCCCAGGTGTGGAACCTTTCACTTAGCTATGTTGAACTTCATGAGGTGGTAAATGGATCATAGAGATAAACCTTGGAAGTTGTGTTACCTTTCTGCATTCTTCCCATCTGACATTGTGAGTTGTACTTGTTGCACAACATGTTGTTCTGAAGTTGACAATCAACTTTTTCCTGGCAAGTGCAACCCTTCCTGTGGCCTCTCTGGACCTGTGAGCAAAGTGAGGTGCTTTTACAAGCATGCCATTTCCCAAGGTGGAGCCCTATGATCAGCTGTCTTTAGCACCAAGATTTTAGGTTATAAAACCTGCAGTTTACTGGCATCACTGCACCTGCAGTTCTGTCCCATTAGTAGTAATTAAAGGCTTATGTAATAAGCAGTAAAACAATAACTGACATGTGTGTGCTTTAGTCTGCCAAGTCAATCATCCTTTAGAAGTTCCTTCTCTGTTAGATTAAGGGAAAAAAAATATAAAGTACTAAAACCAATTGGAAAAAACCTACATCATTTTATTGGCTCAAATTTAACCCTTACTTTCTGGGGACAGAAGCACATGTTTAAGGGATTAACAGGGAATGCCAGAGCAGACCAAGTACAGCACTGGTAAGAAGTGCAAGACATACCTGTAATAACATGGAGGATCCCAAATCATGGACAAAAGCACTGTTACAGTAAAATGATGTAGAAGGAAGAAATAAGTGGCTTCTCCTTATCTGAAGAAATAAGAAATGTGGATGGCAAATGCCATTCCTGCTAGTGGTGCTAGCACACCTTTGTAGGCTTCTAACAGACCAGAGAATAGGCAACAGTGCTAAAAAGAACAAGCTTTTTTACTTCTTCAGCTAGCATGGATCACAACATGATATTGATTCAGGTGACTACAGGCTATAAAAGATTAGATCTACTTTTCCTAGTGCAGAAATATAAATGGGTTCCCCTGTGTAGTATTTATTAGAATAAAGCTTTATGCATTAGCTCCTGGAGCACGTCTGAGAGGGTCAACAGAACAGTGAAAGCCTCAGTTGCATCCAGAGTACAAACACTGGGCTGGGGTTTTCACACAGCTGCTCTGGCTTGCAGAAGTGGTTACAAATAATGTAAATGAAATATGCTAGATATGGTACAACAAACAAAAAGGATGTTCCTGGCCCAGGGATCTTACCATCCAAGTGCAAGAGGGATGATAACAGAGGAGGGAGCTGGCAAAATGCAAAGAACCAGAGAGATGCCAGTGACTGCTTGGAAATGGATTTGGCAGACTGATGTTCACAACAGGCTTTCGCAACAAACAAACTTTACTTTATCGTAGTGTAAAGAGCTTCATAGGTGTTTGTGGAGAGAAGGATTAAAAAATGTGAAGGGCAATACAACTGCCAGAAATAAGCGTTCCTTGGAATGCTGGAAGTGCGGCATACCTATTTTCAACAGTAAAGGTGGCAACATCGTGTTTGTCAAAGCCCGTGGAACGGATGTTGCACTGATGGACAGGTGATGACAGGTATTCATGACACAGGGAGGCTATCTTGAACACATGCCTGGGGTGACAGTGCCAAGCTCATTCATTTCCAGAAAATGAAGTGTGAGTGTATTGCAAGGTTCAGAGCAGTGCTCAGTGTAGAAGCTTTTTGGACCTGCAGTGGCTCTGCGCAAAGCCAGCTGGAGCTGCTCTGGATCATCCCAGTGAAGCAGAGAACTGGCCCCAGGCTGGACCCACGTGAGAACAGAGCAGTGGCATTCTTATCTAAACTCTACAGGAAATAATCAGAATGAATAGGTTTGGAGGAAGATCAGAGGTGGAGCAACTGCTGTGCACTCTGGCTAGTATTTCGGATCAGATGCTGATGATTACAGCGATAAAATTCAGGAACACAATGGGGGGGGGGGGAAGATGGCAAAAAATAAAGGGTTTAATTTAAGAAAATTGGGGTTTATT
>NDXB01008294.1:193728-206871 GCA_002631895.1 Agapornis roseicollis
TTGGATGAAGGGTGGCATGGTTTGGTGTAAGGTATCCCTGCTTATGGCAGGGGGGTTGGAACTAGGTGATCTTAAGGTCCTTTCCAACCCTAACTATTCTATAATTCTATGAAATTCAGTCTCTTGAATCTAGATGTGTATGTCGAAAATGTCATGGTATTTCATCTGGAATTTTATGTAGAAACTGTTGTGTGCTGCTTCATTGAATTTATTGTGCTGAGCCGAGTGAAA
This sequence comes from Agapornis roseicollis, assembly GCA_002631895.1. Taxonomy (NCBI): domain Eukaryota; kingdom Metazoa; phylum Chordata; class Aves; order Psittaciformes; family Psittacidae; genus Agapornis; species Agapornis roseicollis. The sequence continues at coordinate 193,960 of NDXB01008294.1, forward strand.
TTCTTTGGTATGTTTCTGAGCCCACTTTTCAACTTTTTCATTAATGTTGATCTAGCAGTTCTGGTGTACCATTTCTTTGTTGCTGTTAATGGGGCAATAAGATTTTCCATGTTCTGGGAGAAACTTGTCAAGGTGAAGTGAGCATTTTTATACTACATCAGTGAAAGAAGTGGCTTATGTTTCCTGATAATAGGGTAAATGCTGCAAAAGTGTGAAAGGACATTAGTACATATATGAAACTTGTTGACTTTTCAAAAGAGGGTGGGAGAGATCTACTTTTTTACAGGGCATGTTTTGATAGTTAAATGGCAGATGGGGGCGTTGTGTTCATAGAAGCAGAATTGCTTGTATTAAATGCTTCTATTTGATTTCTTTGCAATGGAAACTTTCCTGTCTGGGGAAAAAAGGGAGAGGAGGGAGCTAAGTAGTTGATTTGCTTTCTGATTAAACAATGTGTTTTGACTTACTGCATAACAATAAGTCAAATAGTGATAGTCATATTTGGACTAATAGAAATTCTTGAGCTCTATCCAAACATAAATGCCACTGCATTCACATTTGTTTTTATAAGCTGTAGGGAATGTTCTGAATAACATGTTTGTATTTGAGAAAGCCTTGCATCTTTTAGCCCTCTGTGATTACTCTGTTAAGTACTGTGTGGTTTTGACTGCCTGAAGTTTGGAGTATGCTATTGGGGCAGTGGAGTTGCCTGGTTCTTGTACAGTGCCAGGTAATAGAGGGCCACAATTGGCATAGCTGGTACTCATAAAACAGAAATGTCTTGAATTTCTACCAAGCCCAGAGATTTAGAGGGGGAAGGTGGGATCACTCCGTGCTTTGCTTTTGTTTTGTTCCTTTTTTTCCTTGTTTTGGTGTGTCACTGCTCCCACCCCCAGTCTGGGGTTTATTTTTTCCATTAACTCCTGTGGCTTATAATAATAATAATAATTAAAAGGCACATATTTAGCTAAAACTTTTTTTCTTTGCTTTATTTGCTGCATCTGCGAAGAGATATACTGGAAAAGCAGAACTTCCAGTCATGCGACTGTCAGAGGGAGAACACATCTGACAAGTTAGGAGAACTTAGTATTAGTAGAAGTGGTTTCAAGGTCTAGGATTATTAATATAAGCTGTGTGATATGTGCTAAAATATGTGCTCAAAAAAAAGTGCTTTTAGTGATACAGATTTGGAAGTGCTTTTCAATCTATTTGCTATCTGTACAGTTGGACAGCTTTCTCTATTGTACAGGAACTGCCTAATAAAACAATGACTTCTGAAGCTGCTTCTAGCACATGTGCTAGTGAGTGTCCAATACTTAGCATTATTTACCAAGTTGGTCATTAGAGCATTGTCACTTAAATTTTGATATAAGTCTAGTTTCAGTTTTGTAGCAATCTGTGAGCAACAACAGAATGAGTTATCACCTAAGTGCAATCTTTATAAATGCAAGAAGCTCTCTTTTGTATTGTAACATATGTATAGGCAGCATAGCCAGTACAAAAATGAGAACTAAAAGCAGTTCTGGGAAAGAAAGGTTAAAGAATGTGCTCCTTTCCCCTAATTTATTGTTCCATCCCTGTTCTGTATTTTTTAACTCTGACGAATGGATAGGTGGGTAATCACATTGAGATCCCACAGCAGACCTTTTTTCTGAATGTTAGGAAGACAAATTAACTGTTACTATCCAGTATTAAATACTTGATACTGTCTTACGTGTGTGTATGTATGATACCGATATCTGAATACAAGTTAAATGTTTTTATTAAGTTCATCTCTGCTATTGGATCTTTGTAAAGACATTCTGTGACTGCTGCATTTCTCCATCATGCTGTAAATATGGTAAATGTAATTATATGCCATAACTATTTTTGCGAGTAGTTAAAACATTTGAATACAGTCAGATTCCTAAAAGACCCAGTGCAAAGTTTGGAGACTACATTTATGAATCAAACTAAAACCCTGTGGGAAGATAAAATCCCTAAAGGAATACAAATCAAGTCGAATATTGAAACACCTGTAAAGAAAAAGAAAGCAGAACCTTGAGTGTGGAGTCCATGACATGTCAATAGACATTATAATAGGTAACAACTGTGTTGACTAAAACAAATAAACAGGGCAGGAAAAAAAAATGAGCTACTGGTGAATGAATTGTGGTCAGCACTGTCAAGAACTTAGGAGGTTTTTTTCTTTGTTTTATATTTCTCACCACCACTGGGGTGCTTCTGCAAAATAGGGAGGAAGATGAAATGTAGGATAAAACTGAGTAATGGCAGTATTAGTGCTATAATTTATGTGTTTAATATCTCTTTATATCTGTGATTTTCTGTAGTTGTTCTCATATACAGAGAGATAAATTGTTAATACATAAGACATTATATTATTAAAGTAATATAATCTTATGTAACTAAGTTTTATACATGTGTGTATATATAGACAGAGTGCTCATTTGTACAGAAATTCCAAGCATGTATTTTCAGTTCTGCTTTTTTTTAAGTTAAGGAAAAAGCAGAGAAATCTTGAAATTGATAATGAAAACGAGACAAAATCCTCAATTTGACAGGAGTTAAGAAGACTGAGAAGGTATGAGGGACAGTAGAATTAAAAAGAGTGAGGGTAGAGGAAATTCTTTCATAGCGTTAAGAACAAGAGGCTCTGAAAAACAATAGTTTTGAAGTTTATATAAGAGAAATACACTTAACAGTACCTAAACATAATATCTAGAACTTGCTTCTTAGGAGGCCTTGAAGTTTAAAAGCTTAGTGGGGTTTAAAGTCTTAAGAATTCATATGTGAATGCCCTTCTTTCATAAGCCAACTATTTACTTAAGAATAGCAAACAGCCACTGTAGTCTCTCTCTACTAGATATAGTTCACAGTCTTTGAAACCTATTGTGCTATTTGCTGTCATATATCTGGACTAGGTGTCACTGAAGGGTCAATTTCATTAGTTGCTGGATTTTGACTTCATGCAAAAAGCTTTTATACTCAGAAAACTTGATTTTCTGAGAAATCATAGACATTTGAAATATCATTTGGTGTAATTCATAGGTGCTTATGAATTATGTGCTTTGACAAAAGGCAAAAGGAAATTGAAAATAGTCAGCAAATTATTACTTTTGCTCTTGGTTTTGCTTATTGAGCAACTACTCTAATTTTGTGTCTATATCGTATTGCATGTAGAAATAATCTGGTGTTGTTTTAAGATGCTAATGTGTGAGGTCTTATGTTTGTACAGAAAACTGTTTCATACCAACCTCAGAGATAATTGCTGTAGAAGAAAAGGAACTTAGCAAGAAACGACGGAATAGTGGCAAATGGCAAAAAATGGGGAAGCCACATGCTTTCACAGGTAAGGCAAATAGATAGATACACCCCTCCCCCCTAAAAGAAACCCCAACCCAAACAAATAACACCCCAGAAAAAAAACCAATAAAACAACACCAAAAAACCCACCCAAACCAAACAGAAAACATCAAAAAAAAGGCCAGCCAAAACCCCCACAAACAAAACCGCATCTGCCCATTTACGTCTAAAGATCCTTATTTTGGAGAATAAACCTCTTCCTTTAAGAGCACATGCTCTGTTTAGCTCTTTAGCAAAGTCCGAGTGTCTTACATTTTGGCTGCTGAATGACCCTGCAGCAACATACTTGCTTTATGCTACTTGACTAGAAAATCAAGAGAGGCTGGAAAAATGAGTCCTACATGTTTGTGGTTTTAATGCTTGGGTTCAGAATGTGTGCGTGAGAAGGTTCTCTGTATTATGACTGCATTCTTAAAATCAGTTGCCAGAAATAGATTTCTATTTGTTTTGGGGAAAGAGCGGCAATTTCTGTGCTGCAAAGCTGGGGCAAATGTGATTGCTCCCATGCCAGAACCCTATGTTGTGGAGTACTTTGATCACACTTAGTCCTTCAGTAACAATGATTGCTGATACTGTAGATGGAGAGATAAGGGTGCTTCTTGTCTCACCAGCCTAGTTCTTAATGCATGAGAAAACTCTACATATTTTTTTTTTCCCTTACATTTCAGCTTTATGAAAGTAAGTTCATCCTGTTGGTTACATGGGAGCAGATGTGAGGGTTTTGGCTTATTCTCTTAAGCTTATGGCAATTTGTATTATGTAGACATTGTAGACTTTAATACGGATAAAATAATACATAAGCTCAGTGAACTTTTATATCTGTAGTTTGTGGAAAATGGATCGTATTTGGTTTAAAGAGAAGTTTACGTTTGAGGTTCTGCTGCAAGGTAATGACCTAGAGCAGTGTTTTCATTATGACTTTTTACTGGTGTCCTGTTCACACTCTAAATGCTTTTGTCATCTGCAGAACTGTGTGGCGGGGGGTTAGTTATCACTTCTTTCCAAAGGTAGATATTTTGACTGTTTCTCAGAAATGCATTGATCATTTCACAGAACTGCCTCATTGTGCCACTTTTTTTTCTCTTTTTTTAATTTAAACAGTGTATTATGTGAAGAAAGCCCGAAATCACCGCTGGCGGTGCAGCGATGTGACATTTTGGTGTGCTGATGAGCACTTGTGTAATCAGTGGATACAGGCACTGAAAGAATTACTTGAAATGCAGAGTAAGTTTGACTAAAATACATTTTCAGCATCATTTTACAGGCTTGTATCTCAGTTGCTATTATCTGCAGCTTATGTTTAAAAGTTGAGGGAGCTGAGAGTTGAAGTGTCTCATTCTTCTTATCACTGCTTTTGTATCTCATACGCTTGCTAAGTTGTGCAGAGTGTTTTACTCTCATCAGTCAGGACTATAGGTGTCTTACAGTTTAGCTCAGATGAAAGTTATTTTCACAAAATAAGGACACATTGGAGGCTTAGCAGAGGCTTTAAATAAGAGAAGTAAAGGGCAGATGTAAGCTTAGAGATTTGAGGTACTCCAGAGATAGGAGGAGAAGGATTGTAGCAACTGTAAGATTTATGGGTGGCTTTTTGTGTGTCTGTCTAACCTTTCCAGTCACTCTCATCAACAATGTGCTGCAGTAAGAGCTCCCATTAATCATTTCTGGGACTCTTGGACAACTACTTCTTGTAAAGCTAAAAGGAGTTTTGCAGGAGTTACTCCTGAGAGATACCTTGATAGATGTCAGAGAGTGGCAGGATAGAATGGAGATCAAGGATGACGCCACCACAGGCAGTGCCCTCACCATTCAGGGTGCAGTCCCACTGTATCTGAGCAGGGTGGGAAGAGCAGGGATGGGAGTATCAGGGGATCTGATTTACTGCTCAGATGAGATAATTGGATCCATCCAGAGACACCGGATGGGAGCAGCAGAAAGGTGGAGATGGGACTACAGGTAAGCTACCTACAGCATAGACCTGAGGTCCATCTGAGACACAGAGCTGGAGAAGGGCCTGGGTACAAGTACACCAATAATGTGACTCAAGCAAGTACTTAAGGCTCACATATGAAAAATGTATATTTAATAATAGATGTTCTTTTGAACAGATACTGTAAGCATGCATCTTACCTTGTGTAATGTATGCAAATAAAGAACATTAGTATCTCTCTTACAATAAAATATTATTAAAAATGGGATTTGTGCACCAGTTTAGTACACCTGTGAGAGATGTGGCCTGGGCAGTCATCTCTGTTTGAGTGCAGGTGTTCATTCTATTGGTATCAAACTATTTCAGAGAAGGTAATAGGTTCCCAGAGAGGATGAATGGTGCTTTGGATGTGTGGCAGCTTTAAGCCTTTCAAACATTCTAGATTTAGTATGTAGGTGTGCTGGCTTAACTCAGTTATTCTTTCCTTTTAAAATAATTATTTAGAATTCCACCTGAGGAAATGTGAACATGTTAACAGGTCTTTGTGCTCTATCCAAAAAAATGAAAGCTCCCTAGGTGCAGGAAGCATTACCATTTTGTGTATCTGCTAGTAAAGAGGTATAGTAATTGTTTTCATTGCTACCACTAATGTAAATCCATAACTACTTGGACAAACTTGAGATAACAGTATCAAAGGTGTTTTCTGGAGGGAAGGGCTTATGCACTATAAGGCAAGCACTTGCTGTGCGGCATGTAGTTTGTGAGGTATTTCTTTTCCGTGATAAGGATGCTGTATCTATATTACAAAAGCCAAGAATGTTGTTTAAATAAATTAATGTAAAAGCATTTCTATGTGTGCTTCATTCACCAGTGACAAAAGGTACTATTGCTGCCTTTGGTTTGCCTTTTGTCTTGTATGCCTGTGATACTAATGTAATTTAGTGGGAAAGTTCTGCAAGAATAACATAATTAAGAATGCTAGATATGGTCAGATGAAATTATTCTGAATTTCACCTGCTGTCTTCTTACCAATTTCTTTAATGCTGTCAGTATCCTCAGTATAATAAAGAGGATAGATAAAGCAGGTCTTTATAGCAGTTTGATGTAGAGTTGCAATTGTTAATAAAGACTTATAAAAGGTCAGTGTGCTGTGTTCACTCTGATGCTTACAGGTTTGGTTTTGTATAGCTTGATAAATTTGTTTTGTGCACAGTAGTATATTGTAGTATTTTTCCATACTGCAGAATCTAGACCAAAGCAGTTGCTTGTGTATATTAATCCTTATGGAGGAAAACGACAAGGGAAGAGGATTTATGAACAGAAAGTGGCTCCACTCTTCAGTCTGGCTTCTATCTCCACTGATGTTGTTAGTGAGTCATGAATATTTTTATTTATTAATAAACACAATATGAACTCCTTAAAACACATCTGGGTACCTGAAGTTCTTTCTGTTTCTACCTTTTCTTACTTACCTTCGCTTATTAAGGAAACAAAGCTAAGTGGTAGGGGGGGGACTGTTTTCTAATTAAAGCATAGCTAGGTGGAAAATGTCAGTCTTACATCAATTTTCTGCTTACTGAACTAAAAATTCTGGTACTTCTGAACTATTTGAGCTCTTCACTTACATGATACTGCCTTTCTTCACTCTTCCAGTTTTACTGTTAAAAACAATTTTCATTTGCACAGTTTTGTAATGAAATATTTTTTCACATGTACTGCAGTGTGTCTTTCAAATCTTTACTTGGCACATAGTCCTTTGAAATACATTTTATGGGCAAGCTATTGTTCACATTGGTAATAGAATCATTATAAATAGAATCATAATGAATTAATAATAAAATTTCTATAACTATATTATAGATCATTTTATTTATATATAATTTTTAACATGTTTATTTCTTCATAGTAACTGAACATGCTAACCATGCTAAGGACAATCTATTTGAAGTTAATATTAATAAATATGATGGGTAAGTAACCTCACTTGCCTTTTTTTCTAGTTGATATATTCTGTGATCTGTTCTTGTATCTAATTTATTAAAGTAGCTTTTATTGCTAATAGTTTATTGCAGTAGCTGAAAGTTCTGGGGCATGTACCTTTCCATAGGAGATCCACATTAAGGAGTATCAAAGGAAAACTAAACTGTTCCAGTAAACCTGTTGAACAGACAGTATTTTCAAGTGTAGTATAACAATGTTTTCTTGAGATCTGTGTTCAGAAGATGAATGTAAGATTAATTCTGCTTGTCCAGAAGTTGAGCATTTGCTGATAGCCCTAAAGCTACCCTGAAATGTTTTGTACTAGAGGTGATCTTGATATATACATGAGTCCAGAACACTGCATTAGTAGCATTCAGCCTGAGTATGAAAAACAGGAACTGTTTATAAAAGCTTCAGATAGTTCCTCTTGCTCTATAGGACTGTTTAAATAATGGCTATGTAATTTGGCTTTATTTGTTCTGTTGTGGACTTACTGTTTTAAAGAAGACCTAATTGAATTGTGAAATGCATTCCATTATTAAATTTGCTGTAGAAGCAGAGTATTTTAATAAATAAGCTAGTCATTCAGCTTCCAGTTCATGACATGAAGCAAGTTACATAGCTGGAAAAATCATGCAAGTGTATGGAGAACCTACGTAGATAAGCTGTTGTAACTAGAGAATATAAAAATTTGTTGTGCTTGTTGACAGGTACATTGTAACTGGTAAGTTGCAAAAATGAAACACTTTGTATCTTTTCAGGGTACTTTTACTGGGGGAGCAGATCTATCTGTATTATAGAAGTTGGGTGAGGGCATGATGTTGATAAATTGTGGAAGTAACAAATTGCGTCTACAGGCTTTGTTCCTAGACTGCTCCCTCCCTTTCTGAGGAGTGGGGTTTGTTCTTTCTAACACGACTGAGCTTAACAGTTGGCCAGAGCACTGCATCTTTTTAGAATCTCGTTATTCTTCCATCCCCAGTTTAGTCCTTAATGGCAGTTAGCCTGGGAGCTACAACCTATCTTTCCAAGCCTAGTTTTTGTCCATCATGTACAAGTGTGTTTCTGTGGTGAACAGTGATGTTAGTAAGGAGTTCTTGTATTAATACTACTTTATAAATAACAGATCACATAGCTATATGGAAGATTTTAAAAATGGCTGAACTGCATAAATACATGTTTCTCCAAGTTTGACTGACTCCTTACATGTACGGGAAATGCTTCTTTGGATTCCTACATCTGATTGTTGTTCACCTATTTTCTTAGACTGGCTCTTTCTTTTCGTTCAGTGATGAGTTTCTGCGTTTAATCTCCAAAGGAATCTCCAAAGAATTTCTTATGGCGAGTGTACTAATCTAATAGCTCAGTGACAGAACAGCTCCTCTTCAAAGACAGTTACTTCAAATAGTCATTCAGTTGCAATATAGCAGGATTTCATACATTGCTGTGTAGACCTACAGCATGCTGTAATATTATGCAGGTATTGTCCATGTTTAAAATAAGTCTGGCATGTATGAATCACTTCCTTACCCATATACCTACTGCACAAGCCTGTTTCAGTTTGGGTTTTCCTTTTTCCTAGCTTTTGAATTATTTCACAGAATGGCTGAAATTAGAAGGGAGCATAGATCTTTTAAAACTCATTTTCCTTGTGGGCTTTCCTGAAGTCTTCTAGCATATGTAGTTTACTGTTACCATCTGTCTAAAAATTGAACTGCTAGTCCACTAGAAAAATAAAACCAGAATGTGAGAATTGCTCTAAGAAGATCTCTCTTACAGTAGTTCTTTGCTAGGTTCTTTCTTGCTAGGTTCTTTCTTTCATGTGTGTGCTTTTCGCATCTGATTTTTGCTTTGAGTTTGGTCATGCTGATATTGTGTATGTGAACTTCTTTATCTGATAGGTCTAGACATTAATATTGTCATCTCTGAGCCTGGATGTAGTATTTGTTATAGATAGTTCAAGGTCAATATTGTCTCAGTAGTGTTCTGACATGGAAAGTTTTGTTACTCAACCTCTTTCTTAGAGCCTGCAGAGAAAGATGAGTCAGTCCAAAGCTGAGGAATAGTGTAGTTAAGCTATGAGACAATAAATTCATTATAAAAATGAAAACCAAACATCCTTTTCTTCCTTCTGTCCCAGTCTCTTAAGTCTTGATTCAGAATTGGACAGTGTGTATTTTTAAGACTGTCCCCCCCATTCATGAAAAAATGAGTGGGGTTTTTCAAGCTTCTTCTAAAAATACAATAATAAGTAGACTTAAATCATCAATTCTTAAAAACTAAACAAACTAACTTGTCCTATGAACAAGTGCTCATTCTACAATGTCTGTTGCTGACTATGTGGAAGAGTAAGTATTAGCTTATGCACTGAAAATGATCACTATAGATAACAGTAAGCATTCCTAAACCTGTGTGCTGGGGACTACCTGCATAACTTTGGATTGGTCATGTGTGCCTTTCAAATGTATTTGAAATAGTTTATGCTTTTGGAGTTCATGGTGTCCGTTTGATTATTGTGCATGAAACATATATTGCTGTAAAATAGTCTTTTACTTCCTAGCATTTGCTTGGCCTTGGACTCTTTTCTGAGCTTTAACATATTGTGGATCTGTGTAGTTGTTGCATCAGCTCTGACCTGAATTAAGTTTGCAAAATGAGGTTTTGCATTTGGTAACACCTAGAACTTTGCATTTCGCTATGGGTGGTTATGTAGATATACATGACTTCTGTCTGTTTGGGCTCTCAGCATGCTCAAAAGAGAATGCAAGCATGCACTTTTCTGAGTTTTGACTTTTATATATAATATATATACCTGTTAAATTAATAGTGTAAAGTATACTTCTGCCTGAAGCCACAAATATTAGCTTAATTTTTCACTATTAGTAAAGGTATGCTATTTCTGTTTTATTTACTGGGAAAGCTGTATGTACAGTCCTGTTCAGTGTTTCCCTTGTATAGTGCATTTCCACTGATCCTTGTCTGTCTGCACACAGCAATAGAGGATAAAGATATTAGGTTGCATTCCAACTCTTTTTTCTACCATTACAGACATGTGTAGGTGCCTTTGCAGTTGTGTAGCTTGATTGTAACTGCCAAGTTGACTGTGAGCAACTATATCACATTAAAAAGGAAGAGAAGAATAGACCAGCTATTTCTGATGTGCCCAGTGCATGCCCTAAGTAGAACACTTGCTGTGTTGTTTATTGACTGTTAGTGTGCATTCTAATTTGTGTTTCCTGGCAGTGTTGTTTGTGTTGGTGGGGACGGCATGTTCAGTGAAGTGATGCATGGTCTCATTGGAAGAATGCAGAAGGACTCTGGCATAGATCAAAATAATCCCAAAGCACCGTTAGTCCAGTGCAATATAAGGATTGGCATAATTCCTGCTGGTAAGAAAGGGTTAACTTTCAGTTTACTTTATTCATTTATTCTTGAAGTTTCTTCTTATTCATAACTCCTTGAATTTAGACATAAGATATGAGCAATGATATTCTATAAGGACACCTAGTTAAAGCTGTTTGTATCCTGGTATAATTATTGATCACATGTCATTTTATTTGGGAGGCGTATTTTGTAAAGGAAATAAATCTTAATGTGCAACTTTAGAATTTAATTGCTACTACTTGTGAGTGTGTGTGGCTTACTGTGTTTTAATACAAGATAAGTTGTTGAAAGTAGTACCTTTGCTCATCTGAACATATTGAGTGAAATCTTCTGAACAGAGACTTACCTGATAAGTATTTCTCCAGTTCCAAGTGCTCCACTTATTTAGTTAGAATTGTACTGAGAACCTCCCACTGATCTGGCAAACTCCAAAAACTGCTAACGTTTCCATTCTCTCTCTTCCCCACTTCCCATTGTCATCACAGAAATCAAAGGGCAGCTATGGCTGAAGAAGAGTCCTCAGGTTCCAAACTATGTTCCAGTTTCTGCACCTTTTTAGAGGTGCTGTCTCTTCACAGTTCTCCAGGTCCATGTCAACTGATTTTTCAGACAGTCTTGACTACTGTCATTGAGAAGCATTTGAGCAAACTCATCCTTGAAATTTGGATTGTTGGAGATAAACTTACAATTTTATTGACCATAGACACTCTTTGTATCAGTCTTGTTAAATTTGGTGTCTCAGGCATTACTTTACCCTGCCCAATTGATCCCTAAAGATTCCTCAAAGAATGAATTTACAAGATGACTCTTTTCCACAACTAGATTCAGTGTTGCAGCTCATTAATAGCATCTGCAATTCTGAGGAGTCTGTGAAGACAAATGGACAGTTCAGTGTCTTTTCTATACTGTTCTCTTTCTTGTCAGATTTGAATTAAAAAACTGTGATATGGAATAAACATTATGAGCTTCTGACTAGAACTGTAACACAGACTTTATGAGAAAATTTAGCACAGGTTATAAAAATACACCAAGTGAAATAGTATATTTGTACCCTCAGGCTTTAGGTGACTGATTTTCTACTTGTATCTTTGTGAAGAATGTATCCAAACCCAAATAGTCTGAATTGTTGCTTGGAAGAGGCTTAACCCTTTCTGCTTGCAGTACAAGAAGAGTTAGATATCTGAAAGTTCCAATGTGGATATCCCCCTACAGTTTTTCATTCTGCTTTTAAGGTAGCACACTACGGGTTAATTATGGCATTTACTAGGGTTAATTATGGCATTTACTATATATAAGTATATTCTGATTTTGTTTTTTAAAGCTTTGTATTAAAATCAGTTTGTATAGTAAGCTTAACAAGCATAGAATTTGAAGTGCTTTATCCTTTGTTTCTGTTATTTGGGCAGAGTTCTTGGACTAAAGTTTTCTGCTTACATGGGTTGATTTCAGAAGATTTTCCATACTTGTGATATTAGAGACCATAAAAGGATACAATTGAAAAAACAGAACCTTAATATTAAGATCTGTTTCCTTGGGTTTAGAAAATTGACTATAAGCATGTTGAAATTGAAAGATTAACTTTGTTTTTTTAACAATTTCTTAATGCATTTTTTCCAGTTGCAACCAAAATGTATGATCTTCACTGATACTTTAGTATGGCTAACATGTATTAAGTCACTTTCTTCTCTTACATACTTCAGTATTTGTCTGCTTTGTCTGTTTGCAATTGAATGCATACTGCATGCTGCATTCCTTGAACCAACATGAGGTGCAGCCTTGTAATCAGTGCTGTGTTTCAAGTATTTCCTCCAAGCTGAAGTTCTGTTAATTAAGTTTCTGGAGGTACAGAGCATAATATGTATTTTGCTCTGTTTGTATATTGTACAGTATTTAAAATGATCCATTACTGAAAATATGGGAAAATGTTTATTTACTGAAAAAGGGAGTTAAATCACTGACAAATCTTAACTCTTTCTTAACACATGTAGTCATCACAGGGACCTTAATTGTATATGAAATAGACAAACCCATGCATTGCAGATGGTCAGGAAGGCAGCAAGAGGGTTTTTTTCCAGTCCTTGTTGAAGCTATTCTCAGTTCATATTTGATTGATGTAATGGAGCTGTGACTGTGTATTGACCCAACATATCCTGTAGTTCCCTGACTGGTGTAAGAAGTCTGTTCCAAAGTAAGTGAGATCCTTAAAAACTACTTTTTTTTTTTTTTTTTAACTAAACTAACAGCCCAAAAAAAAA
>NDXB01008294.1:207402-219920 GCA_002631895.1 Agapornis roseicollis
CTTTTTTTTTTTTTTTTTTTTATAATTTTTTCCTAATGTCAAGCTGTGTTCACAGAAGCATGGCAGGTTATGGTTTGTGCTTGAGATTAAACAGTGTCTGTATTCAAACTAACAGTTCAGACTTAATCTTTGCTCAGAAATTGTCAATTTACGTACACAAAGGCTTGATACTACAAATGAAAGAGATTTAACGTTAGAAAGCTCTCTTCTATATAACCATTTCTGAGTAATTGGCTCTATTTCATAAGCAGAATCCCATTGTGCAGGCTCTTTTTTCATTTTTAATGTTGGATGTTACTTCTAAATCATGACTGACTTTCTGGAGCAAACCCTGCTTGGCCCTCTTTTCTTTTCCTTGAACAAATGTGTGTCTTTCCTTAGTGTGTTTTCTGGATAAAAAGTATCATTTATTCTTGTGTTTTATAGTATGTTTTTATGAAATAACTTGTGGTTTTTATTGGCATGAATAAAACTTTTACTCAAATAGCAGTTTTAACTTCCGAATTTCTCTTAGTTGCAGCCAGTCTTCTAATCTGCCAGTGTAAATTGACTGAGTGCTGTTGTAAACAGATTTGCTGTTAAAAGTACTTAGAGGTTGAAACAACCTAACAAAATGTTGCATTGTGATGTGGTAACCACAAGTCAGCACACCTACAAAAACTTCAGTTTAGTTATTACTTCCTCTTAGTGTCATGTAGCCTTAAAAGCACATTCAGCCATGGTTTCTCACTGCATTCAGAGTGGTAGAGTGCCTCTATAGAACTTAAAAACAGAAAATAATTTCTCTTATGACACATGGTACTGAGGTTTCATCCACATGTTTTAGTTTTAAAATTATACTTTCTGGAGCAAATTGAAGTAATTTGTTCTTCTCACTAAACCCGGCATAGAACAGGAGGACAAAGCTATCAGCTGCTGTTGGAGGACTCTTTAGTAAAAGAGCATGGGTTAGAATAAATACTCCTGTGATCTCAGTAGGCAGGAAAAATAATCTTACATCAGTCTGTGCTGTGGTGTATTATTAATGCATTTGTTCTTCAAAACACAAATAAGTCTCCAAGTCTACCGTAGGGATAGGGGAAAGATCTTCCTTGCACTAGGGAGGATGGAGTAAAGTGTAGATACAAAGTGTTAATTGATATAATGAATTAGGCATGTAGTGTATCCAGATCCCTCTCATTTTCATTGTGGTCAAGGTATAAACTCTAATGGACTGAAGTGTGGGATGTGATTATAATCAGCACGTTGATGTGTGGCTGTAGAAGTTGGGAATACTAAAGACAGCAGAGGAAGGTGTATAAACTCTGAGTAGGAACATGACTGTGTGGCCAGGCCATTTATCTCACCTTGTATCAGCAGCTTCCTCCCTTACTTTTGAATGTGTCAGATCCTTGTCATTTGAAAGTCACTTCCCAGAAAAGTCACCATATGGATTTTTTCAAAATTCTCAATGCTGCTTGCACAAGGGCATGCACTTAGGCAGTCATTAGCGTGACTCATCTGGTATTTCATCTATGAGGTGACTGTGTGGATTGTGACTTCATAAAAATACCTCAAATGTACAGGATCCTCACTGAAGTTATTTTACCTGGTTGCAGTGCAGAATCCTGTTGCCATACTAATTTATCTGACGATTCTGTTTGTGCTGTGGAAGCACCTGCCCTTGTCAAGGGTATCTCATATGAAGCACTAAAAGTATTTATTTCTTTACTAAATTTACTCTTTTCTATAGCATTAACATCTAGCTGAATTGCTTCTGTCATATGTTTAGTTTAGTGCTTTCAGTTCTTTGAAATCGGTGTAGTTTTCCATCAATAAAGGCACAAAAAAGAATCCTTGAAGCTCACAGCATGTGTGTGTTCTGGTTTAATATTTTTTCAGATTAATTATTCTAGCAGTTTGGGGATTCTGTTTTTGCTTGATGGTTTTGTTTCAAAGTTTGGTTTTTTGGTTGGTGGGGTTTGGGTGTGAGGTTTTTTTGGGGGGGAGGTAGGGGGATGGAAAGGGTTGTCTGCAGCATCAATGGAATGAACTCTTTGTACAACCAGTAAATCATCAGATTTTGCTTATCGCTTTGGTGGTTCTATAACTAAAGCTAGCGAGGTGGTATCTGAGCACCTGTCTGAGTAACTTGTCTGCTCACAAATAACTGGCAATATTTTTATGCAAAGGGGAAATTTGGGGATTTAGCTGTGCTGTATTCTATGTAGTGCAGTCCATCATTTTGGTTTCTTTAATCTTGCAAACATGGTTTGTGGAGAGTACATACTCTCCACAAATACACATCTTGATCATTTCTCCTTATGATTAAAAGGAAAGATTTCCTTGATAATTTTTAAATTACTAAATTGATTTATTTAAAAAAAACAAACAGTGTTTAAGTTTTGGGAGGGAAAAGATGTAGAAGAGCATGCCTATAAAGAACTATGTGGGTCTGTGATAACTCCTAATAACAGACAGACTTTGGCTAAAACAGGTAATGAAACTGGGCTGTAGTATACATAATACATGGTAAAGATTCAAAGTAATTATATGTATTTTAACAAAGACTAGTCAGTGTGCTCTCTACACACTTCATATTTTCAGTAAGCTCTTAATACCAAAATACCTGGAATGAGAACTTTCTTTAGCTGGGAGAGTTTGGGCATTTAGTTTGTGATTCAGCTATCTACATGTGGTGGTATGGTGCCACTATCATTGCAATGCACTGGCCCTATACAAGACAACTGTTGTACTAGAGTAGAAGTTGGAAGCCAAGCAGAGTAAACTGCAGCGCTCCCTTTAGGGTGAGTTACAATTTGAAATTGATACTCAAATTTTCTTCCTTATGTTTAGGTGACTGCAGGTATGTTATAGCAGGGTGCATCTGGTCAGTACAGGTATTAGAGCCTGTAGAGTATTCAAGGCCCACATATTGGTCTAGAATTTCTGTTTGGTTATGAATTATTCAGAGAGATACAAATCTTTAGTCATAATGAACATTTTAGTGACTTATAAACTAGTGGTGTTAGATTCGTGCTTGGTGTGGTGTTACGATCAGTTATAGTCTATTAGAATGTATGTAAGGAATGATGCTGGTTTTGTTGCTGCATACTACCAGCCCTGAGAGAGAGAAAAACCCAGTGTTTTACTGCTTGTAGTTGGTACTCCACTGGCATGTCTGGGAAAGAGGAATGATTTGGCAGTGTTAAACACTGTTGGTGTCTTCCCCAGCCTCCTATTTGGAATCTCAGAATTAATTTCAGACTTCAGATCTAACTTTAGCCCTCCCTTGCTAGTTAACAAATGGAAATAAAAATAAGTTCTACAAAATTGCCCAACAGATAAATCAGCTTTTAATTGACTACAGAATACTATAGGGAGGTAAGCCTTCAGTGTTAAAATGTAGCTTGAGTGAATCCCCATTCTTCTCCTACCTTGCAGGGTGTCCCGTGGCAGGAGGGTTGGAACTAGATGTTCTTAAGGTCCTTTCCAGCCCTAACTATTCTGTGATTCTGTAGTGTAAGACTGGAAATTCTGCTTACATAAAGACAAATGTGACTTAAGGTAATTCTAGGAGCAGAATGCAAACAGATCTTAAAGAAATGAGAGAAGTTGGATTAAATGTTGTACATTCATCAGTAAAAGTTCAGGTCAGACCTTTTAGTGGTTATTTCTAGTGGCTATTTTATATTTATTTATTTTTCTTTTCAAAAGTAGTGAGAATTTTTTTTCTACCTAATGGAAATTCACAAGTGTAGAAGGCAAAATGAAACTGAAAAAAATGGCAGTAAAGCATAGCTTCAGTATCTGAACTCTATTTTGGCTATAAAACTCCAAATGGGGCATAATAACAACATCTGAGTACCTTTTCTGTTGCAATACTGAGAAAAATTTGAGTGCCATTTCCTGTGCAACAGCATATACTTGTAATGGTCCACTTGCACCATTTTGAACCTCAACCTTGTAGAGAGCATACATTTGGTTGATAGAAGCTTCTCTCAATGCCGTTCACTGGTAGGGGAAGTGGAGTCTATTTCCTGAGAGTTGGAGGGGAAAGGATTTTCTTTGCTCCTGTTGACAACTATATATGTCCTGACTGTTTTCAAAGTGAGAAAGAGCTAAAAGTGCATTTTAAATAGTGGTTGTTCATTCCTCCATTTTCAGTTTTCTATTTCAATGAGGCCTCAGAAGTGAAGTACTCTTTGTCTGAGCTGTTCTTCAGCTAGTATATTAGTAGCAAATCTGAGAATGTATATGTGGACAAAGTAACTGTATGTTTTCTGGTATCCAACTTTAAAGAAATTCAATTTCAGGGAAGGGATAGGAGAAGCTACAAGATGAATTTGGAGTTAGGTATTACAATGAGTGTGCTTTGGTATGTCTGGCCCTGACTTCCAAGTCCCTGCTGCAGAGCAGCAATCAAAGCCCTACATTAGGCTCTTAGACTGCTTTTTATAGGGATCAGGGAGAATTTTCTGTCTCTAACCAGCACCTAAAATACCGAACATATGTACTGACTGCGGAACTGCCTGCAGGTAATTATTTACAAAGACAGAATATAGGTGAAACCTAAAGCTTCCCCCTTTCTTCTTGTAGGTCTTTTGTTCAAGACTGTAAAGGCATATCTCTCCACTTTGCTCACCTATCTATAAACTAATTACTGAATGCAAATATTTACTAATTTTCAAATAATAGAACTAAGCAGGAGTTTCTGGTTTAAGATGCAGCTGGATGTTGGCACCCTGGAATTTAGATCAGTCCACCCAAAACCAGGATATCGGTTAATTTCTTTTCATGAGATCTCAATGACTAAAAAGTCTCGAGCAAAGGCGAATCAGCATACGCCTTCCTTCCCCTCCACCCTTAATCGCTACAAATACTGTAATATAATCCTGTTTTTTTTTATGTGAATTAACTTATTTTCCTTCACTAACTGTTATATATTTATTGCTTATGTAGTGAAAATATTTGTACTTTCTATGTGGGGNAGTTTCTGGTTTAAGATGCAGCTGGAGTAGGAGAGGGTGTTGGCACCCTGGAATTTAGATCAGTCCACCCAAAACCAGGATATCGGTTAATTTCTTTTCATGAGATCTCAATGACTAAAAAGTCTCGAGCAAAGGCGAATCAGCATACGCCTTCCTTCCCCTCCACCCTTAATCGCTACAAATACTGTAATATAATCCTGTTTTTTTTTATGTGAATTAACTTATTTTCCTTCACTAACTGTTATATATTTATTGCTTATGTAGTGAAAATATTTGTACTTTCTATGTGGGGGAAGAGGGGGAGAAGGAAAGTTACCACTTAATTCATGATATTGGTATCCTTGTATTTACGTTGTTCCATAAAATAGAAAAGGGCAAGCCAAAGGAACGTAGTGCTTTTATTTGGAGAACTGTACCAATAATAACTTGTTTTGAAAGGATATTAATTAATCTCTAGTTTTTTATTTTTCAGGATCAACAGACTGCATATGTTATTCAACTACTGGCATTTCTGATCCAGTGACATCAGCTCTTCATATTATTGTAGGTGGGTGATCACAGTTCACTGTTTTGTTATGAAAATGGTAAAAATAGCCTAAACCACTAATTCATTTAGTTCTTTTTCTATGTCTGTGAAATACAGTTTGAACATAATGGCTGAGTTGAAATACAAGATTTTTTTCTGTGATTTAAGTGATTTGGAATACAGACGGTTAAAAATAAAATGCTTTCTCCACTGTAATTCATTGTTTTCATGGGATCATAATGTTTTGAAGCTTTATACCTAGCGCTGAGGTTTTCAGACTTTCTCACATGCTTTTGAAAATAACAGTAAAATACAGTAAGCAGTGTAAGTTATTGCACAATTTTTCTTTCTCTCTCTCTCTCTCTTTCTCTTAAAGCTATGACAAGTGCATGTACACTTGAATAGTTGCACTTTGTACTAGTTCTCCAATTGTCCTGTGCAATTCAGTGCTTCCATGCCAAGTTAGAAATATGGCTTCTGCTTGCCCAGAATTAGCTGCTAATTTCCCATTTTCACCATCTGTAAGTCATATATTTGAGGAGGAGCCAGGGAAGAAAACAGTTACTCGTCAGTAAATGTTTTTTGACATGTCATCATCATTAGAGATGCTAATGTTGCCACTTCTCAAAGTCCTCTAGTAATGGAGGACCTGAACTGCACGAGGGCTGAAGAAGGCAGCTTGGCTGAAGAACCATAGTCACCCAGTTCTTAATACTGAATTTGAAAAGTTGTGCAAAGTAGTTTTCAGTTCAGATGATGATGTGTAAGCGTTAATGACCATTATTTCATTATCACTTGTATGCTTAACAGTTACAGGTTTAGGAGCTGGTGTTGCACAAGTTTACGCATGTGCTTCTCTATTAGTAACTTATGGTTGACTGTGTGTGGTGTATGTAGAGTTTGAGCCATTGGACTAGATTCAGAGAGATGGATAGACTTTAGTTGGATTATTAAACGTAAATATGCACACCCACTGACCCCACCCCAACCCACTACCACTCCAAAGCTTACCCTATGAGGACATCAGAGAGGTGATATATGCTTTGTTCTTAGGGATTTTTCAGGACTTATCTGGGTAAGCCCTGCATAACCTGATCTGATGTCATAGCTGAACCTGCTCGGAGTAAGAGGTTTGATGAGGAAGCTCCTAAGGCCCCTTCCAGATTGAATTATCCTCTGATAGCATGACATGTCATCTCATAGAATGACATACAGGATTACGTAGTATCCAGTAGATGTATAGATCACTTTGATCCCTTCCATAACGTCCCCACTTACTACTACATGGCAAGTGAATGTATATTCTTCATTATAAATTCTTAGCATTTTGACCTCTTCTCACTTAGTGCTTAATGCGTTTTAAATATTGCTGAAATTAGTATTAAAAATTATTTTCCCTTTCTGCATGTCTAAGCAATATATAGGGATATATGACATAAGTACATTTTTTAATTTTTTTAGATTTTGTAACATTAAAATTACTATCATGTTTGCAGCTGCAAACAAAAGAAGTCTTAATACAACCTTGCATTTCTAACTTTCATAGGTGACTGTCAGCCTCTGGATGTCTGTTCTGTACATCACAACAACACGTTTTTGAAGTACTGTGTTTCATTGCTGGGTTACGGTTTTTATGGAGATGTATTAAAAGATAGTGAAAAGAAGCGGTGGATGGGTCCAATGAGATATGACTACTCAGGTAATTTGAGTCATTGCATTTTTTGTCAGCACTTAAACATATCAGAACAGTTGATGTTCTCTCCAAACCAACCTCCTCTGAAGCCTTTAAACATCAGAAACAAACTGAACCTGATTTTAAACTTATAGTACCAGGTATATGGGATCACATTATGTAGGGGTTCGTAACTTTAGGGGTAACATTTATAGTGCACTTGTTGAAGTTGTGTTGAATATATGTGACCTAATGATATCTATCTAAGAAGTAGTATCTCTTCTGTGCTAATCATTTTGACGTTCTTTTCAGTCAGTTAAAGTTAAGAACACCTCTGTCTTGGACATTCAGGGGAAGGAATGAATTGTTAATTTTGTTCGTCTTCCAGCACTAATGGAGAGTATTTTTTGCCTTTGATTTGTCTTGTGTTAGGGAAAGAAGATGCGAAAGCAGGATTTTAGTAGCATTAGGCCAATTTTAAGATTTGATAGTGATATGTAGATAAGATGTTAGTTGGCTTTTAAAGATGTTGAGTAGTAATGGCACTGTTGGCAAATGTTAGAAAGTTGAGGGGGCTGCATCAAAAGGAGTGTGGCCAGCAGGTTGAGGGAGGTGATACTGCCCCTCTACTTGGCTCTTATGAAGGTCCCTTTGAACCCAAACCATTCTATGATTGTATGTATGCAGAGGTGTTTGCAATGTGGATTTATAATGATGTAATGCTGCTTAATATTTTTATATGTATGTATGTAGGCTTCAAGACTTTTCTGACTCATCATTACTATGAAGGAACAATTTCATTTCAACCAGCAAAACACACACTGGGATCTCCACGAGATAAATATACCTGCAGAACAGGGTAGGCTAATGTTTAACTCTGAATATCTGACATGCAGCCTGAGCATAAGTAGATGTCACAGAAATGTTGTTTCTAATATCAGAACACTTACTCTGAAAGACACAAGCTTGTAAGAAAAGGTTTATTGACATTGTTAAAGAGAGCACCATGTTATTAGGTAAACAGAAATGTAAAATGTAACAAGACTTTGTTAGCTGTTCCCTCTCCTCCCACAGTTTTAAATGAAAAAGTGTCCAGTCTAACAGCATGGTACCCAGTTACAAGGTGCTGAGGGTACTATGCTGTGTTAGTGTTGATAAATTTAATGTCTGGATGCCTCATGGCTTCTACAAATAGAAATAATTATCCAGTTGTTCTCAAATGTTCACACTGTATTTGGATCTAGCAATTTTAGTGGTTGTTTTGGTGCCACAACAACAGCTGGCATGGCTTGTCCTGAGGACATGTCCTCAGTAATCATTCTATTTAGCACTCTTTTTATATACAACTACAATGCTGTATAAATTCTGTGTGTTATTCTTCACTTGTTTCTTCAACTGGAGAGCCTACCTCAATTTTTGAGTGTTCCTTCCTTTTTGTTTGCTTTCACCTGCTTGAAATTATGCAGCAGTATTTAGTATTCCTCTTTATATATGAATGTATCTATCAGAGATATAGTAGTTGTTACAGCAGCAAATGCAACAGCAGGATACCAAGAAGTCAAAATCTTTGGCCAGAAACTACACTGTGTTAGTGCTGTGACACACTGCAGATCATGGTCTCCTGTACTAGCTGAATGAACTATTCTGATCCATCTGGTGCCTTGATGCAGGAGAAACTCCAGAAGGAGAGAGCATATCCAGGGCTCAGTTGGAGAGTACCTGCTGCCTCGTGGGATTTTATACATCCTGAGAATTGTTGGAAGAGAAATAGGGCTAGGTACAAGCCATTTAGGAGAATTCTGGAGTGTGGTGATGGCAGTGATCATGCAGGTGATTGACAAGTTGACTAGGACAAGTGCTCTGCTGGTGTTGTTACAGAAAAGGATGTGGGATGTGAAAATTGAGGGCAGTGGTGACTGGGAGATTACAGGGTCGAAAGAAGTAGTAAGTAATAAGTACAGAGAAGTAAGCAAGACAAAAAGAAGAGTTGCAGCTCTGAACTTTCAGAGAGCAGATTTTGGTTTATTCAGGAATCTTAGCAAGATTCCATGGAAGACTGCCCCAGAGAGCAAAGAGACCCTGGAGAGCTGGTAATTTCTCAAAGCAAAAGAACAGCCTATTTTGATATGCAGAAACTTGAATAAGAATGATTGATAGAAAACCAATATGAATGAGCAAGTATCTGAGAAGTAGAGAGAAGGTGCAGGTGGTATGGTTTACTTTGGAAGAAACCAGAAACATAGCCGAAGCACACAGGGATGGAGCTGACAAAACCAAAGCTCAGGTGGAACTGAAATCAGTGAGGCATGTGAAAGGTGTTACTTCTTTCAAAGGGATTATATAACAATCAAAGCTAAAGGCTAAAGGACCTGTGGGCCTGCTGCTTAGTAGTATGGGGTACCTAGTGACAAAAGATAGGGAAAAGTAGTAGAAAATTACTCCTTTGCCCCACTTTCCACTGATGTCTTCTTCCCTGAGGCTTTACAGGTACTTACAGGTACCAGAGGCATGTGGATGAGTGGGAAATGGTAGATGTTACATACCTTAACTTTAGCAAGGCCTTTAGTATTGTTACGTATAGTATTCTTAAAACCAAAAAGTTGAGATGTGGTCTAGATTAGTGGATGGGTAGAGAGCTGTGAAGATTGTTAGAATGGTTGTGAGTAAGTACCAAGACCACTTGGCAGCTGATTACTAATGGTGCTCCTCAGGGATCAGTACTGGGGCTAATACTGTGCAACATCACTCTCAGAGACTGAGATGGTGGCAGAGAGTGCACACTCAGCATTTTTATGAATGCTACCAGGTTGGGAAGAGTGGTTGACATTTTGAAAGTCAGGGCTGCTATTCTGAGGCCCCTTGGCTGAAGAAATGGCCAGTAGGAACCTGCTGAAGCTCAGAACAGGTAAACATCATGGGTGAATAGTCTCATGCAATAGTACTGACTGGCAAGGAAGGCAGCTCTGCTGAAAAGAACTTTAGGATCCTGGTGGCCAACAGCTGTATCTGAGTAAGCTGTACCTTTTGTGTCCATGCTGCAAGGAAGGCCAGCCTCCTAGGTTGGCCAGTTGGCCATGCTGCATCTTGGGGTAGGGAGATCTTGTAATGATTGGGTTAAACAAAAAGTTGAACTGAATAATAGTTCTGTTTTCAGGAGCTGAGTGGTATTTTTGTTTTCAGATGTTACATTTGCAAGAAAAGTGAGCAACAGCTGGCACAACAGCAGAAGCACTGTGGATTGAAACATGAAGGTAATTTGTTAGAAAAAGCATGATAGTGTAATATTATACGAATTATTGTTTTTCAGAATATATCAGTTCAAATTCAGAATATATCAGTTCAAATGTGTGTGTGGTTCGGGTTTTTTTAACTATTGTGAGTTACATTGTTGCTTTAAGTTTAAGAAAAATACATGTAAATGTGTGGAAAATACATAAGGTGTCTTCTCCATCCAAACCTCAGAAAATTCTGATAAATTGTACTGGTCACTTGTATATTTCAATGGGTTTGGTCTCTCTTCCTCAGGTAAGATATATTTTGTGAGCTAGGACTGTGTTCTTTTTGTGAGAAGGGCTCAACTGTAAACAGTGAGGCATTACAGAAGGAAGCAGTTCATTAAGACAGCTTTTAGAATAGATCAGGTTTAAAAAATTGTGTTTTCCAGTGCAAAAGTCACCCTATGGAAAGCTGTTTAATAAGAAAATGGGAGGCAGTGAACTTAGACAACTAATAACAATCTAGTGGCCTGAAGTATTTCTGTACAATACCCCACCAATACTCAGTATAAACAATTAATAAGATTTCTCTCCTCTTTCTCGTGTTATCCTTACTCTCTTTTTTTCCTTCTGTTCCAACCTCTGCCTATACTTACAGGGATTGTTTTTATAGGCAGAACTCTTCGCTCCTTTTGTTAAAACAACTGTCAATATACTGGATTGTGTGCTGTCATCTTCCTAGCTGTATCTTTGTCTGACTACTGTGCCCTAATGGGGAGCACTTGTGGCCTTGCTGGAGTAACAGACACAGATTCAGTTGGCTGACTTTTGCTTCTGATCTGAGTTTGTCACCTTGGATAAACCCTTCATTAAACAGCAGGAAGCCTTCCCATGGGTGCTTGCTTCTGCCTTTATTTTTTAATTTTCTTGTAAAGCCAAGTGCCTAAACCCATAATTTTCTTGACACAACTGTTGGCCCTTATGACCTGGATTCTTATAATTACAGTTATTTTGCACAGTGTCTTTGCCAGGTTCTAGACATTTGTTAGCAAAAATAGTATCATCATACTATAGAGATTCATTCGTACCATAAAGACAGTATATAGATTTCTATGCTGACTTGAATTCCTGTTACACACGCTTATATATAGAGCTTCTATCCCAGCTACTGCTTTTAGATCTTTGATGCAGTCAGCAGATGGGCAGATTGCAGTGTTTCTTGTGTTGTTTTAATTTATGCCTAGATTTAGCTAAAGAAATTACTTTACATAATGTTTTCTAGGAGCTAAATGTGGTAGTAGGGGTTTTGGTAAGGGAAAAAGAAAAACAAAAACCTATCTTTCTGAGAAATAATTGTAGTTCAGAAATACCAAGCTTTTTCCTTTTGTTTGAGGAGGGTTTTTTGTTATTGTTTTTGGGGAGGGAGGGTCGTTTGGTTTGGTTTTTAAATCTGCCCTTTTTGTTAGCTTTGATGGAGCACAGGCAGGAGAAAGCCACAGGTTATCAAGCCGTCAAGATTGCTTTAGCCAGCATTGCACAAGACATTAAGCAGATAATTATGTAGGATATTGTTTACTTAAATCCATTTTACTTCTGCTGGCTGGCTTTCTTTGCAGTCCAGTCTCTTCTCTGTTTAGTACTGGTAAGCAAACAATAGCAATCAGCTACTCTTGATTTGCAATGAAAGGGATTTTAAATCACCACCTCAGACAAGCTTTTTACTCAGCAGGGTGTGTTGGCTGACTCTCTCATTGTGTACTTGGTTTGTGTACAATTTAGGTAAGTTGAGAAGGATGCTTGCATTGGCTGTCAGTGAGCATATTTCTTTGTATTGTGCCAATGTCTATGTGTATGTGCTGAGTAAACACTGAATGTTAGTACTTGATGCTTATTTCAGCAACTTGCCATGTATTTATACACAATAGACAGTTGAAATGAGCTTATGATTGCTCTATTGTACGAAGGACTTTTTTTTGGTGAGTTATTTGTGCTATTGCAGTGATGCACCCCACTGAATGCTTACGAAAGCAGTTGGTCATTTAAAATGTGATAAATGTCCTGACTGGACATTCTTACTGGAATGGTAAAGCTTTTTTTTTTTTTTTTTTTTTTTTTTTTTTTTAAAATTTTTATTT